>PVJS01024644.1:0-28501 GCA_004027185.1 Glis glis
CTGGACCCCTGAGTCTGAGAGAGGAGGGCTGGGGCCTGGACCCCTGAGTCTGAGGGAGGAGGGCTGGGCCTGGACCCCTGAGTCTGAGGGAGGAGGGCTGGGCCTGGACCCCTGAGTCTGAGGGAGGAGGGCTGGGCCTGGACCCCTGGGTCTGAGGGAGGAGGGCTGGGGCCTGGACCCCTGGGTATGAGGGAGGAGGGTGGGGCCTGGACCCCTGAGTCTGAGGGAGGAGGGCTGGGGACAGGTGCTGAGCTCCTTGGGAGTATAGAATTGGCAGTTTCTGGTCTGAGCCCCTTCCCCCTTATCCCTCAGGGCCTCAGTGACTTCTGCTCCAATCCGGACACCTACATCCTGAACCTGACCCAGGAGGAGACTGGGCTCAGCTCAGGTGATCCCATGGTCCCTGCTTTCCTCAGGCCTCCCCAGGGTCCTGTCCTGCCCAGGGTGGATGGAGGGCCGTCAACCAGTCCTCCAGAACCTCTCAGCCATCTTGGCATGCTGGAAAAGGGGATAATGATGCTGGTGTCAGGAGAGTGTGGGCCTGGGCTTCAGGAATGGGAGGATCTGACCCTCAGAGAAAACAAGAGGGAAGCACAAGTTTAGTCAGCTCAGTCTGCTACGGGTTGTGGCTGGAGCAGGTCCTTGGGACCCCAGCTGGGTGCCTGATCTGGTGAGTGGGTCCTGGGCCCTGCTGCCTCCTGTCTTTCCCAGAGAGGGTGCTGGGCCCATGCTCACAGCCTCCCTTCTCCCCCTCCTCTTTAGACATCCTGAACTATTATTTCCTGTGCAACCAGGACATCACCAACCCCTTCCAGCTGGTGAGGGCAAGGGAAATGGGCATGGAGGGAACCATGAATGTGGGCCTCTCATGGGAGGAAGGCAGGGCTGGGACCTGGACTCCCGGGTTGCAGAGGAGGAGGAGGGTGCTGGGACTCTGTGTCCTGTGTCCCAGGAGTAGAGAGAGGGCTGGGGTGTCGACCACTGGGGCTATCCTCCCTCTTGTCTTTCTGCAGAGGCTGACTTTGTCCCAGCGAGCTCTGGCCAACATCCACTCCCAGCTGCAGGGCCTGGAGAGAGAAGCTGTCCCCCAGTTCGCGTCTGCACAGGTTGGTAGACATAAGGGAAGGAGGGCTGGTGGGGAATGACCTGTGGGGTACAGAAAGGGGCGGGTTGGTTATGTGGGGGCGGGGCTGGCAAAGCTGGTCAGATCTCCTGTAGGCTCACGTTTTGTGGGCAGTCTGTGGAAAGGGGGTTGGCCTGTAGAGTAGAGCCAATCTCTGTGGGGACTGGGCTCATGTGTTGTAGGCAGAGCCTATGGGAAGGGGCGGGGCCTGTGGAGCTGGAGCGATCTCTATGGGTGGACTTACAAGCTGTGGGTGGAGCCTATGGGAAGGAGCAGGACCTATACAGCTGCGCAGTTCTTCTTGGGATGGGTTCAGGTTGTGGGCGGAGCCTATGGAGAGGGGTGGGGCCTGCGGAGCTGTAAGGAGCCTGGGCAGGGCTGACAAGCAGGTGGGATAACTACTGCTCCCACCGCAGAAGCCTCTGCTGTCCTTGGAAGAGACTTTGAATGTGACCGAGGGAGACTTCCACCAGTTGGTGGCACTGCTGCACTGCCGCAGCCTGCACAAGGTAACCCCGCCCCTCTCGGGTTCTCTTCCCAGGAAGGATGGGCCTAGGTCCTCTCCTAGCACACACTTCTCAGGGCCCCTGAGGACATCTATCTGTCCTCTGTCTACTATAGTATTTATCTATCATTTGTCCACTCTACCTATCCATTACCTATATATATTCCTTCCTTCCCCCCCCCCCTCCTCCCTGAAGCTGTGCTGCTTAATGAAGTCTACATGGAGAGCCTGGGTTAGTTCCAGTCCTGGGCAGGCCCCCCTGATTCTCTGTGCCTCAGCTCTGATGCTCTGGAAGCCAGGTTACAAGGATGAGCACCTGCAAGGTGTCCCCCAGTGTAAGATGGGCAGGTCTAGGCAGGGAAGACTCACTCCAGCTGGCTCTGCTGTGGCTGTAGGGTCACAGTCTGGTCAGCATTGATGAACCTCTGATTCCCCACCTGTGTGGTGAGAAAGAAGGACACCTCTTCCAGGGGACAGTTATGAGGGCTGAAAAGAGACAACCTCATAAAACAGTCTGGTGTGGTGGCGCACACCTGTAATCCCAGTTCTTGGGAGGCTGAGACAGGAGGGTCACAGATTTGAGGCCAACCTCAGCAATTTAGTGAGACACTTCGCAACTTTAGTGAGACCCTGTTTCAAAACAAAAATTAAAAGGGCTAGGGTGATGGGCGTGGTGGCACATGCCTGTAATCCCAGTACTTGGGAGGCTGAGACCGGAGGATCCGAGTTCACGGGCAGCCTCAGCTACTTAGTGAGACCTTCTGCAACTTAGTGAGACCCTGTTTCAGAATAAAGAATAAAAAATAGGGCTGGGGGTGTAGCTTGGAGGTATAATGCCCCTGGGTTCAATCCCCAGTACCGCAAAAAAGGGGGGGGGGCTAGGGTATAGCTTGGAGGTAGAATGCCTGAGTTCAATCCCCAGTACCAAACAAACAAACAAACAAACAAACAAAAAACCCAGAAAGCACAGGCTTTCTGGCCAGTGCCCCGGCTGCTGCCCCACATGCGAAACCTTGGCACCTGGCTATGGTGGTCCACAGGGGCCACTCACTGACTCTTCATAATACCATGAAGAAGCAGCTACCATTACAATCTCATTTCACAGACTTGGAAATAGGGGAGGAGAGTGGAGTGACTTGCCCAGGGCCACACAGCCAAGGTGACAGGGACCTGCCTTGTGGAGGACCATTGGGCCTGTCCCTCCCTGGCTGTCACCAGGCAGTGCCCAGTCTTGACCCTTCTGCTGCTGGAATGCCTGCAGCCAACCACCGCCACCGTCCCCACTGAAGCAGACCTGGACCTCTGTCCTGGAGGAGGTCCCCCTCCACCGCTTTCTCCCCACTTCTGGTCTGCCCTAGGATAAGGATGTGGGGTTTAGCAAACAGCAGGGACTCTTCCCTGGGTATGCCCTGGCAATTTGGGGTAGGTACTTATACTAAACCATTATTTGTTAGTTACCTGAAATTTGAATTTAACTGGACATCCTGTATTTGATCTGGCAACCCTACCCCAGAGGGTCAGTCTATAACATAGCACCAAGAAGGGGACCAAGGACCCTCAGCAGATACTCAGAACTGCTGGATATCTGAGTTGAGAAAGGCTGGGTGTCCTTGTTCTCTCTACAAGGCCACCCTGGCCTGGCACTGCTCCAGGTCTTGCTTCCCCACATATTAAAACCAGGGATGAGGGACCAGGGATGAGGGGGAAGGAGCCCAGGTCTGCCCATTCCAGGCTGTGTGGCTCTAGGCAAGTGGCTTGCCCTCTCTGGGCTTCAGCTTCTTTCTGATACTGCCAAAGGCAGCAGCATGAAGAGTGTCAGTCTCTGCCTGGCAGGGCTGTTGTAAGGATGAAAGGGTGTTGTACCTGTGCCTGACATCCTCCAAACAGAACTCCACACTGCTCTGGTAGGCCCCACTCTGGGCATCTGCTCAGCACCAAACACCCCCATTGGTAGGCAAGCCGGGACTCAGGAGTATGCTCTTTGCTCCTGGTCCTCACCTCCCACACCCCACCAGCAAGTTCTATTGCCCTTCCTCTGACACCTATCCAGAGTCTGGCTGGTGTTCACACAGTGCCTCTGTCTGGCCATCCTTACCTCCTGCCCAGTGACCACAGGAGCCCCTCCCTCCCCCTCGTGCCCGGCCCCATCTGTCCACCAACAGACAACAGCTGGGGTCCTTTCAACAATCGGATCAAGGTCTTCCTCCGCTTAAAACCATCCAGCGATTCCCCCTGTGTACAGATTAAAACCTGGGCTCCTTGCCCTGACCTACAAGGGCTTTGGTGGTCAGCCCTGGCTGCAGCTCTCTGGCCTCAGCCCCTGCCACCTCCCCACACACTCCGCATCAGCTCTGTGGCCTGCCCCCCTCCCCACCCCCATTCCCCAGTGGCCCATCTGCGCCTGGCCACCTCCACCCAGCGCTGCCTCGCCATTGCCCATCATCTGAATGACCTGCTTGGTCCTGTTTCCTGAGGACTGCCAGTGCGAGAAGCTTGCCTGGTGCAGAGTGGGCTCTTAGTCTGTCCCTGCAGAATGAGCCAGGCTGTGCCACTGGGCTTTCATTCAGGTCATGGTAGTTCTTTTGTGTGTGTGTGTGTGGGGGGGGGTCCTGGGGATTGAACACAGGGGCCTTCTACCTCTGAGCTACACCCTCAGTCCTTTTTATTTTTTGTTTTGAAACAGGGTCTTGCTAAGTTGCTGAGGCTGGCCTTGACCCTGAGATCCTTCTGTCTCAGCCTCCCAAGTACTGGGATTACAGGCATGCTCTACCATGCCTGGCTAAGGTTATAGTAGTTCTGACTTCCAGGGGTAGCCATCACAGCCGTTAGCATTTGCTGAATGTGAATAGTGCGTGTGTGCAGGGGGAGGGTGTAATTCCAAGACTCACCAAAGTGTTACTTGAAAGTCAGTGATTTGGGACCCAGGGGACATTTGGCAATGTGAGGAGGTATGGCCGGCTGAAGGAAGGGGGTTGGTGCTGGCACTAGTGGGTAGATGCTGGGGACCCTGCTCAACATCCTACAGTGCATGGGACAGCCCCATTATGGAGAATTATCCCACTCAAAACATCAGCAGCACCTGTATTGAGCAACCTACATGGTGCTGGTGGAGGGCTGGGGCTCTTGGTGGTGGGAAGAGACTGCAGTGGAGGGGCTTGCCTACCATGAGGGCAGGGAAGGGCAGTTCTCGTTGGGTGGTGGTGGTGATTCTTATCTAGCTCAGATGCTGGGGAGTTGGGAAAGGGGGGTGGAGTGAGGTGCAAGGGTGGCAGCTCCTTAAGAGGCCCAGGCTGGAGGCAGGCACGTTCATCCGGGATGACTGTCCATCCTCAGAACTGCCCTTTGGCAGGGGAGGCACAGAGAGTCCTGGTGACTTGTGCAGTACCACAGCAGGGTGGACTGTCTGATCCTGAACACAGTGTGTGCTTGCTCGTGCCCACCCAGTGTGTGCGTGCATGCACATGTTGCCGACTCCTTTGCCCCAGGACTATGGCGTGGCATTGCGGGGCCTGTGTGAAGACGCCCTGGAGGGCCTGCTCTTCCTGCTGCTCTTCTCCCTCCTGTCCGCAGGGGCCCTGGCCACCGCCCTCTGCAGCCTGCCCCGGGCCTGGGCCCTCTTCCCTCCCAGGTCAGCAGGGGAGAGAGGGCAGGGTCCCAGGGGAGGGGACAGGAGGCAGCACCCAGGGCCACCATGGGGGAGGGTGTGGCCTCCTGATGGGTCCCCATCCTGCTTCTCTGCTGCTCCCCACATCACACCCCAGTGATGACGATGAGGACACGGATGATGACGACCCTTTCAACCCTCAGGTATGGGCCCTGGTCTGAGGGAAGAGGCTCTGGACTTCTGGGTTTGAGGGGGGGGAGAGCTGGGATCTGGACTACTGGGTCAGAGGGAGGAGACCTGGGGTCTGATCACTGAGTCTGAGGGAGGAGGGCTGGCACCTGAACCCCTGGGTCTGAGAGTGGCAACTTCTGGACCCACAGTACAAGCCAGTTCCACTCATTTTCCTCTCCCGTCACCCTGGCAGGAATCCAAGCGCTTCGTACAGTGGCAGTCCTCTATCTGAGCTCCTCCTCCCTGCCAGCCTGGAGCCTGCCTCCCCTCCTGGGTGAGCTTCCAGGGGACAGCCTGTGCTATAGCCTGGCCTTCACCCTCTGCTCCCTCCCAGCACTCTAGGGTGCTCATGTGCGGTGTGGGTGGGCACCAGGGTTGCCCCACAGCCTGTGTCAGCACTTTCTTTCTGCCTCTGCAGCTCCTTCCCTGGTTGCCGGAGGAGACCCCACTAACCAGCCTGACTGGGCTCTGACCACTAACACTGAGGGCCACGGACACCCCACACAGGACTGCCTCCTGCTCTGGCCCCAATGCCCCCACCTGTCCTTGGCCCTGGGGGTAGCTGAGGGGCAGAGCAGGACCAGAGTTGGCAGAGGAGGGGGCAGGCGGACTGCCTCATGCCCTCATCCCTGGCTGCTGGTGTCATCCCCAGAGGGACTTTGCTGGGGCGGGACCAGGAGTCTCCCTGCCCTCCTCACCCCAGTGAGCTCTAGTCCCTGGTCACACCTGGTGGCACTAACTTGGAAAGGGTTGATTGGAAATAAAAGGGAAGACTTTGTATTTTACAAGCAGCGAGTCCTCATTTCTCCTTTCTCCAGATTCTGCCCCCTGCTGGGCTAGGAGAGCCCTTCCCTGGGGCTGCAAGCAAGGCTGCACCTGTCCGTGCTCAGCAGGGGTTCCAGTTAAAAAAGTCACACACGTGTCCTGAGGCAGAAAGAGACAGAAAACCTAGAAATAGATCTAAGTGTGTGTTTGTGGTGGGGGGAAGGGTGTACATGGCAGTAGACCAAATGCAAATCCATGTGGAAGTACCTTTGGGTTTAGAGCAATGCCAAATCAGCTTTCTCCATCTAGCAAAAACCTCCCACAGATGGTGAAAAATCTAAATGTGTACCAGTGAAGGGACAAAAGTATTTTGAGAGAGATTAGGAGAATATTTTTATGTTGCATAACTAGGTGGTATGGCAGGGAGAGCTTTAGTCATGATATCCTAAGGCCAGCCAAGTGTGGTGGCGCAGGCCTGTAATCCCAGTCTTTGGGAGGCTGAGACAGGAGGATCACAGGTTGGAGACCAGCCTCAGAAACATAGCAAGATTCTCAGCAACCTAGAGAAACCTTGTTTCCAAACAAAAACATAAAAAGGGCTGGGATGTAGCTCAGAGGTAAAATGCCCCTGGGTTCAACCCTCAGTAACACACACACACACACACACACACACACACACACACACACAAGATAACGTATTTGATAAGCCATAAAATGAAAAAACAATTTGTATAGTCTGGAAAACAATGTGTGTGTGTTTAATATATATGGCAAAGAAATACATTATACTTAATATTAAATATTATACTTAATACATAAATATAATCTACAACAGTTCCCATAAGCTAAGAAAAAGACAATCAATTTAAAAATAAACAACTGAACCGGGCATGGTGGCGCACGCTTGTAATCCCAGTACTTGGGAGGCGGAGACCGGAGGATCTGGGTTCGTGGCCAGCCTCAGCTACTTAGTGAGGCCCTCCGCAACTTTGTGAGACCCAGTTTCAAAATAAAGTATAAAAAATAGGGCCGGGGGTGTAGCTTGGAGGTAGAACACCCCTGGGTTCAATCCCTGGTACTGCAAAAAAAAAAATAATAATAATAAATAAATAAATAAACAACTGAAGCTGGACATGGTGGCACATGCTTGTAATCCTAGTACTTAGGAGGCTGAGACAGGAGGATTGTAGGTTCAACGACAGCCTCAGCAAATAGACTCTCATCAACCTAGTGAGACCTTGTTTCAAAATAAAAATAAAATAGGGCTGGGGGTGTAGCTCAGAGGTAGACTGCCCCTGGGTTCAATTCCCAGTACCACAAATAAACAACTAAGATGAACATTAAGCAAAAATCCTAATGCCCATAAACAGATGAAAATTAGGAAACAAAATGTGAACCAACCAGCAACTCCTTTTTTCTACCTAGTTATCATGAAATTAAAGAGGGGTACTACCTGGGTGTGGTGGCGCATGTCTATAATCCCAGTACTTGGGAGGCTGAGACATGAGGATCACAGGTTTGAGGTCAGCCTCAGCAACATAGTGAGACTCTCAAAACCTAGCAAGACCCTTTTTTTTCTTTTTTTGCGGTACTGGGGATTGAACCCAGAGGCATTCTACCTCCAAGCTACACCCCCAGCCCTACTTTTTTATTTTTTATTTTGAAACAGGGTCTCACTAAGTTGCAGAGGGCCTCACTAAGTAGCTGAGGCTGGCCGCGAACCCGAGATCCTCATCTCAGTCTCCCAAGTACTGGGATTATAAGTGTTCACCACCATGCCCAGCTGTGAGGCCTTTTTTCAATATAAAAAATAAAAAGTGTTTGGGGGTGTAGCTCAGAGGTAGAATGCTCCTGGGTTCAATCCCCAGTACTACACACATACAAAGAGAGGTACCACACTGTGTTAGATAGTGCAGGAATAGGCACACACATACAATTCCCCACATCCTTTGGGAAAAAAAAAAGCATCTGCTCATATATGAGAAAATCAAAACTGTGTACATGCCCTGACCCAGAAATCCTGCTTTTAGGAATCAATTTCCAGAAAGAAGTACAGGCATCTGAAGACTTGCATGAAGAGCTGTTTGCTACAGCACTACTTTGATCAGCTAAACCCTGGAAATGAAAGTCTCATTATCCCTGCACAGCAGGGCTCTCTGGAAGACAGCAGCTTTGGGCTGAGTTTGGGGCCTTAAGGGAAGGTGGTAGAGGAGCCACTGGAGCTGGTGTCAGGCAAGGGCAGCAGAGAGGACAGATGGGAAGGAGTCACAAGAGTAAGAGGGAGGCAGGCAGGTGCCCCTAGGCCCCAGTCCTGGCCCTGCCACTCTCCATCCCCACAGGCCTGGGCAAGTCTTTTAGCCTGTTGTACCTCAGTTGCTTCATTGAGCAAATGAGTATCATACATCCCAAAACTCACCTTGGATAAAGCAAGTAAAAGGAATCTAAACGTGATGTGATGCCTTCACTTAGATTCTGATGCACAAAGAGAACATTAGTGGAAAAGGTATTGAAGTCCAAATGAAGTCTGGGGCTTAGCTAAGAGTAATGCACTGATGGGTGTGGTGGCACATGCCTGTAATCCCAGTATTCAGGAGGCTACATGAGGATTTCACTTTCCAGGCCAGCCTCAACAATTTAGCAGGACTCTCAGTAATTTAGCTAGACCATTTCAAAATAAAAGAAATCACAGTAAGAACAATAAAAAGGGGCTGAGGGTCTAGTTTGGAGGTCAAATGTTCCTGGGTTTAATCCCCTGTACAAAAAAAGAAAGAAAAAAGTAATGCACCAATGTTGGTTTCTAAAAAAGAAAGAAAGAATTTACCAATGATGGTTTCTTAGTTTTGACAAACCATGATATGACAAAAGGAGGGAAAACTGGGTAGAGAATATGCCTGACTCCTTATGATCTTTGCAACGTTTTCCGTAAATCTAAAATGATCATTCCAAAACAAAAATTCGATTATTAAAAAATAAAGAGATAGGGAAAAACCTATTATGCTAACATTAACAAAATGATATGAAGTATGTAGTTGTCGAGAGAAGTTCTTAACAATAGAAAGTGGGAAGGAAAACTGTTAAGTACTGTTCAACCACCTACTAAAACTACAGTGACCTGGCCTCTGAGCCGGACTGCGCAGTTTTTTACCCCTTTGGTACTGGATATTGAACCCAGGGCATTCTACCTCCGTGCTACACTCCCAATCCTTTTTATTTTGAAACTGGGTCTCATTAAATTACTGAGGCTGGACTCGAACCTGCGACCCTTCTGTCTCAGCCTCCCAAATACTGGGATTACAGGCCCGTGCCACCACGTCCAGCCACCACGTCCAGGGCCGGACAATTTTATCATTGGATGGAAATAAAGCGCAGACTCAAAAGGTTACTTGTGGGGACCAGTTGCAGACTGGCCCAGTGTCTCATCCCGACATCAGACGCTCTCAGGTTTCCATACGTGGTCACCCCCGCGGATCTCTCTTCTCCCCAAGAACCCACAACTACGATTCCACAGCCACTGCTATGACATGCCCACAGCCCACGCTCGCTTCCGGCCGCCTCCAGTTTTCACTCTCCGTCCCTTATTCAAGTGTGGCGTCCACACTTGAAGGGGAGCTACCTTTCCGGGTGGAGGCTGCTCCTCACCCCCTTTGTCTGAGCTTATCATTCTTTCCCGAGTTTCCACGTCATTGTACCGTGGGTAGTCTTATGGCTCTCTTCAGTTTACACCTTTCGGATAAGAATGGCGGCCACTGGCTAAGTCCAAACAAGACTGCGTGAGAAGGCGGAAAGCTTGGGGACTCTGCCGCATTTGTCCCCTCGGAGCCACCGTCCCCGCCCCGACTTCCGGCTTGCCTAAAAACGTCCACTGCGTGGTTGCGTAGCAGGAGGGCGGGCTCAAGCCAAACTAGCAGCTTCCATTGGCTGTGCAGGGAGTGGGGGCGGCGAGGCCTCCGAATGACGTCAGGACGCTGCGATAAGGACGTCGAAGCCAAAGAAGACAGGAGCCAGCCGGGTGGCAGTGCGTTGTCGCGGCTGTGGCGCTGCCTTGGGGCCCCTGCTGTCGAGTCCCGGGAGCGAACGGTTCTGGTTGGTGTGGGGAATGGCCAGCGAGCGGCGGGCGGGTGGGGACGGCTCTTCTCTCGGCCCTGCGCCCCGCGAACCCGAGGCCTGCTTTGCTGTCGTGCTTTCGGACGCTGCGCGAGCGTCGGCAGGGTGTGGCGGTGGGGCGGCCACTGCGCCTGCGCGCCGAGGTGGGCGCGCGCGGAGGCCCCCTGCGCGTGCGCGTCGCTCCCTCCCGCCCCTCCCTCGAACCCGGCGGTCTTACCTGGGTCCTCCCCCAGAGCCAGGTTGACCGTGGCTTTGCGGCCGGTGGCGTTGCCTGGGCGACGGTGGCCAAACGCGGCCTCGGTCGCGGGTGTGGTGCGTAGGTGCGGCGCAGCTACAGCTCCGGCCCAGTTGCTGGACTCAGGCGGCCTTTTCCTCTCCCAGCGTCCCCTTCCGCCTTCCCGGGCCTGTGGGACAGCCAGGTGCTTCCCCGATCGCCGGCCTCGCGTCTGTCCTATCCAGGATCCTCTCTCCAGCCCCCCCAAACCTTACCTCTAATCTCTCTCCTGCCCCGGGCTACCCCACCTGTGACCCCACTCGTGACTCTTACTTCCACCTTGGTTCTGGGCCTTTGCTTTTCTATGGTTTTTTCTAGCTCCAAATTCCTATTCCTCACTCTTTTTTTTTTTTTTGTGGTACCGGGGATTGAACCCAGGGGCGTTCTACCTCCGAGCTACACCCCCGGCCCTATTTTTTATACTTTATTTTGAAACTGGGTCTCACGAAGTTGCTGAGGGCCTCACTAAGTAGCTGAGGCTGGCCGCAAACCCGGATCCTCAGGTCTCAGCCTCCCAAGTACTGGGATTACAAGCGTGCGCCACCACGCCCGGCTATTCCTCACTCTTGAACTTCTTGTAAGACTACCTGGTTCTCTACTGGGATTCACCCCTACTTCTCAATCTCTTCAGGAGTTTAGGCCCCCCAGCCCTTGCCCTTTTCGCTTTCCTTCCAGTACTTCCCACCCCAACTTTAATGATTTCCTAAAGATGTTTTGGGCCTCCTTAGGCGTCCCCAAAGCTTTATCTCCAGACTCCAACCAAAGGGATCCTCTTTTTACTCTCCCGTGCCTGCCCCTACTTCTAGAAACCTCCCATAGGGGTTTCTCTGCCCTTAGGCGACCTTTAGTCTGGAAGTCTTCCTGGGAATCTATTTCCCCATGTCGGGGATCCCCATGGGCACGGTTAACCTCTATCTGCTTCTCAGGGAAACTCCCATAAACTCCCTTTTCCTCTTAAACATTTCCTCCATTCTCCAGTGTTCTCCCAAGCCCAGCTCTCCCTTCCATATAGTGCCAAGAAAGGCTTCCCTCTTCCCAAGCTTCTCAGGTTTAAGGGTCTCTCAGACTTTGCTCATTGGAGCATCCTCCTCCTTCCTCTCATAATCTGTATTCTCAGGAATTCTTAGGCCCCCTGCCCTTGACTGAGTCCCCCTCCCACCCTCTGGACCTTACCCCTACCTTTCTCAGGGTTACCTTCATATCCCCAGTTCCTCATGTGGATTTCAGACCTTTCTCTTAACTTTGGGAAGTTCCTTCAGGCTTCCCTATTTTCAAATCCTTCATTTTCCATCTGGAGCGCTACAGCAAAACCAGGGTCTTGCCCTTGTACAGTAGCTCCTTTATTGCACACCCAGAATTCTTTTCAGATTCTTTACCCTGGTGGTTCTTTCAGACTCCCCTTTTAAACCGCCTGGTTTCTCATGGGTCCACCTGCTTTCCTGCTTTCCCCACTTTATGATGTGTTTCTTGATCCTTCTTGAGTGTCCCCAACTCATTCTTTTTCTCATAGACAGTGAGAAAGCAGTCTGGCTCCCGAGGTCCACCCCTTAAACCCCGAGGTCCAGATGGCGGCCAACGTGGGTGATCAACGTAGCACGGATTGGTTAGTGGGGCTAGAGGGAGAGAAGCCAGTGGGGTGGGAAAGAGGAAGCAAGACCCAATGTTCTCCTCTGGGGTGGGAACTCCCACAGACTGGGGAAGTGATTTAGCATTCCTGGAATGGGGGAGGGTACTCCTGGCCCTGGGCACAAAAGGACACATGGGGTTGTAGTGTGGAGATGGACTAGTTTTCACCTCTGAGTTGTCCTTTGTTTCAGAGAAGGCGATGGTTCTTTCGGGCAGCTGTGACTAGGAGGCAGCCACTAGTACTTAGTACTCAGTTATTTGTCTTTCTGTGAATCCCTTATTTTTTCAAAAGTGTGTGGTAATATGCTGACCATGGATGGTGTCAGGCAGAATTCATTGGTTCATTAAACACAAGCCTACTAGGTGCTAGGTTAAATTTTGTGGGTACTGACCACCATTGTAATTAGAAACCTTAGGCTCAGGTAGGGAGCCTAGATCTGGGGTTCAAGGCCTGATATTTGCCTCCTACCATCTTGTACACTTCTGTGCAGCGTGAAAACAGACTGATTCAATGTCTTGCCTCTGTAGGTCCTCTCAGTACAGTATGGTGGCTGGCGCCGGTAGAGAGAATGGCATGGAGACCCCCATGCATGAGAACCCAGAGTGGGAGAAGGCCCGTCAGGCCCTGGCCAGCATCAGCAAAGCAGGAGCTGCTGGCAGCTCCAAGGCCAGCAGCAATGGGCCTGTGGCCAGTGCACAAGTAAGAAGGCCACACAGCCTGGGGACCCTGGGTGGGGGTTACCATGAGAGGGATTCAATTTGGTATCTTTTCCTGTCACTAGGATAGGGTGTCCTGGGGGGAATGTAAAAAGATGTTTTTCTGTTCTGTAAATATGATGAGGGGAAAGGGTCTATTTCCTTGAGGCAGCCAGGGTAGAATGTAGTTCTGAAAAGGGAGGTTGCGCCCTGGATTCGGAGGTGTCTGAGCCTGACAGTAGAGATGGGTTCTTTGTTCAGACCTGGATTCATTTCCCTCCCTTTGCGATTACCCATCACTGGAGATGCCTGCCCTCCTGGGGGCTGTGGTGCCCATGGGCTCCTGCTGTCAGAGCTCATGGCACGGGACCTCTGTCTCCACAGTATGTGTCTCAGGCAGAAGCCTCGGCTTTGCAGCAGCAGCAGCAGTACTACCAGTGGTACCAGCAGTACAACTATGCCTACCCCTACAGTTACTACTATCCCATGGTGAGTGCCTGGCTAGAGGGTGAGGGGGCATCTGTCAGTATAGTCAAGGGGCAGTTGATGGAATGGAGACGGTGATGCTGCTCAGAAACCCTCCCCTAAGCCAGGCATGGTGGTGCATGCTTGTAATCCCAGTATTTGGGAGGCTGAGACAGGAGGATCGCAGGTTTGCGGCCAGCCTCAGCTACTTAGGCCCTCCACAACTTAGTGAGACCCTGTTTCAAAAATAAAGTGAATGAAAAATAGGGCTGGGGGTGTAGCCCAGAGGAAGAATGCCCCTGGGTTCAATCCCCAGTACCATAAAAAAAAAAAAAAAAGAAAGGAAACCCTCCCCTAGCTCATGGCTCAAGAGGTAAATCCCAGTGTCTCACCTGGGGCCTACAAGATCTTCCATATCTGGTTCAGGCCCCTCCCCTCTCTTCATGTCCATCCTGTCATTGCTGTAAGACCTTCTCCACATTAGCGCAGGCCAAGTCTACTTGTGCTTTGCTCTGTTGCAGCTCTCTCCTTCCCTGGGTGCCCTCCTCAAGGAGGTCTCTGCTCAGAAAGCATCTTGAGAGAGCCTCTCCCTGCCAGACTGTTACCTAAAGTAGTATTCCCACCTCTGTTCCTTTTCTTTGCCTTATTTTCTTTCATGGTACTTACCACAGAACACGTTACATGTTTGTGCCTACCACCAAGCATATATCTTTAGCACAGAACTCATTATTGCTTTTTATTTTTGCTTTTTATACCTTTATTGTAGTGCTTAGAAGAGTTGGCACTCAGTACTTGTTGAATAGAGTTTTCTAAGAGCTAGTGTGAGTAGGATGTGGGATCGATGGAGGTGTATATATGTGTGTGTGTGTGTGTGTGTGTGTGTGTGTGTGTGTGTGCGCATTTGTACAGTGGAAAGGGTAAGGGATCCATAGAGGCTCGGATTGCACATGGTTCTGAGCAGGCAAAAGGGGACAAGGACGGCCTGCGACTAACCCCTCCTCCTGTGCCTTTGGCAGAGCATGTACCAGAGCTATGGCTCCCCATCCCAGTATGGGATGGCTGGCTCCTATGGCTCAGCCACACCCCAGCAGCCGTCGGCACCCCAGCACCAAGGGACTCTGAACCAGGTAATAAATACTGTGCCCAGCCAACTCCCAGGTCAGGCCCATGGAGGGGAGCGCAGGTTTTGAGGGGGCTTGCAATAAGGAGTCTCCTGTACCACTTAAGCTGCTTTTTCCCCCAATTTTTTTCTTCCACCCTCCCCAAGTAGCTTCTCATCTAAGAATGGGGAGAGCAAAGCATATTTTTGAAACTAGGTGGGCTCAGGGCTTGGCAAGGCTAAGGGCTGCAGTGTCGGGAGATGGCAGGAATGATTTGTAGTGTGGCAGTCAGCCTTCTCTATTTTCCTTCAGCATGTGCATACACGCCTACACATACACACACACACTGATGAGCAGTATGGCTTTGCATTTAACCTGCAGCTTGGAGGGATGGTAGGAGGCGGATAGACCTGGGTTTGAATCTAGCTTTACCATCCCTGTGTAATTTCTTAGGAGCCATTTTACCTCTGCATCTCAGTCAGCTCTCTGAAGGGGGGTGGGGTGTTCCCTTGAGTATTCCTAGTGCTTGTGTCTTGGTGTGCTAAGTCAAAAGCCACTGGAGTGAGTGCTATCACTATTGTGGAGTCAGACTTCAATGCTGAAATGCTGGCAGCTGCCACTTAACAGCTGGGGTTGTGGAGAGTGCTTGGTCTCTCTGAGCCTGAGTCTTCTCAGGTGTGTGAGGGTTTGTCGTCAAAGCATGCACCCTTGGAGTTACTAGGGTGCAGACTGATGACCCAGGAAGGTCATGCAGCTAAGGTGACAAGCACTGAGAGCTGAGAGCCAGCACCAGAGCTGTGCCTCCACCCTCAGCCCCTGGTTCCTTCTGCAGCCCCCAGTCCCCGGCATGGATGAGAGCATGGCCTACCAGGCCTCTCCTCAGCAGCTGCCAGCGGCGCAGCCCCCTCAGCCCTCGAACCCCCCGCATGGGGCCCATGCTCTGAGCAGTGGCCCTCAGCCTGGAACCACCCCTGCCACACAGCACAGCCAGGCGGGGCCCCCTGCTGGTCAGGCCTATGGGCCACATACCTACAGTGAGCCTACCAAGCCCAAGAAGGGCCAGCAGCTGTGGAACCGCATGAAACGTAAGTTGGCAAAGCTGTGGGAGGCCAGAGGGTTGGGGGCCAGGACCTTCTTAGAGCTCCTGGCTGTGAGACATGTAGGGTGTGCTAGTCCTGTGTTGGGTGGTGTGCTGGGGCCCTCTCCCATGCTCGAGCCCCTGTTCCCTGTTGTCCTTGGTGCTTTCATCCTTTCTTCCGTGGGAGCCCTCGCTGTGTCTGGGAGGGGCCTAACCCCAGCCTGTTGTGCTGCCCTCACAGCTGCCCCTGGGACTGGAGGCCTCAAGTTCAACATTCAGAAGCGGCCGTTTGCTGTTACCAGCCAGAGCTTCGGCTCCAGCACGGAGGGCCAGCACAGCAGCTTTGGCCCTCAACCCAACCCAGAGAAAGCCCAGAACCACAGGTGACAGTCACTTCTTGCCCGTGCCTTACCCCCATGCTCTGCTTAGTGTCTGCTCCAGGCCTCTGCCTGTTTGCTCCTCCAGACAGGGACAGGTTCCTTCCCTTGGGGCTACTATGAGGTGGAGGAAATACTTGGATTGTGTCTGGCATGTGTGCTAGCTGAGTGGTCATATGGGTTTCTGGGTTTGGGGTCCTTCTGGCTGAGGGCTCTCATCTGCCCTTCTCACAGTGGGGCTTCTGCCCGGGGGAACCTGTCTGGGAAGCCTGATGACTGGCCGCAGGATATGAAGGAGTATGTGGAGCGATGCTTCACTGCTTGTGAGTCAGAGGAGGACAAGGACAGGACGGAGAAGCTGCTCAAGGAGGTGCTACAGGCCCGGCTGCAGGATGGCTCGGCCTATACCATCGATTGGAGCCGAGAGCCTCTGCCGGGGTCAGTCTGGGTGGGAGGGTGGTGCTGTGAGATTGGGCTAATGGAGACCTGGGCCCCAGGAACTAGAAGCTCCAGAGATAAATGAGCCAGAAAGCTGGATCCCAGGGCATGAAGTCCTGGTTTAGAGGGCCTGGTGGTGTGGGCTGAGGCACAGGAGTGGATGAGGTTGGGGGCCCAGGGAGGGGTGGGGCTACGGGCTGGGGTGGCATGCATTGCTCAGTGGTTAAGAGCACATCCTGGACAGAGAGCATTGGGCTTGCTCCCTTTCCTGCACCATGGTAGCCCTGTCGCCTGGGTAAGTGCCTTTCCTCTGAGGTTGCGTCCCTGGGTGGTGCGATGGGGTCTGCAGTCCTGATTGGTGGCCAGGTTGGTGATGCCCTGCCCTGCTGTATCCTCAGGCTGACCAGGGAGCCTGTGGCTGAGAGCCCCAAGAAGAAGCGGTGGGAGGCCCCTAGTAGCCTTCACCCTCCCAGGGGGGCAGGCTCGGTGACCAGGGGCGGGGGTGCCCAGTCCCAGCGAGGGACGCCAGGGGCTGGGGGTGCTGGCCGAGCCCGGGGCAGCAGCTTCGCCAAATTCGGCAATCGCAACGTCTTCATGAAGGACAACAGCTCTTCCTCCAGCACGGACTCCCGTTCCCGCTCCTCCTCCAGGTCCCCCACCCGCCACTTCCGGAGAAGGTACATAGTTGTGGGCTGTAGGGCAGCTGGGAAGGGCTGCTTGTTGAGGCCTGACCCTCTTGCTTCCCTGTGCAGTGACTCCCACTCAGACTCGGACAGCTCCTACTCTGGGAATGAGTGTCATCCTGTGGGCCGCAGGAACCCGCCCCCCAAGGGCCGGGGTGGTAGGGGGGCCCACATGGATCGGGGCCGAGGCAGAGCACAGCGCGGGAAGAGGTAAGATTTGGGGTGGGTCTGTGGCAGAGGCCTGGATGGGTGGACATTTGGCTGGCTGCCACTTGGCTGATGATGCCTGCCTCCTTCACCTGCCCTGTCCCTTCCCAGGCATGATCTAGCTCCTACCAAGCGCAGCCGCAAGAAGATGGCAGCACTGGAATGTGAGGACCCGGAGCGCGAGCTAAAGAAGCAGAAACGAGCGGCCCGCTTCCAGCATGGGCACTCCCGCCGCCTGCGCCTTGAACCCCTGGTGCTGCAGATGAGCAGCCTGGACAGTGGTGGGGCTGACCCTGACTGGCAGGAGCTGCAGATCGTGGGTACCTGCCCCGATATCACCAAACACTACCTGCGTCTCACCTGCGCCCCTGACCCTTCCACTGTGCGCCCCGTGGCAGTAAGTCCGGGTGGGCGATGTCTGGTCCATGAAGTGCTGGCCTGAAGCCTGGGGAGCTAATCCAGAGAGGATGGCAGAGGATGTGATGGGGGTGTGGGGTGGCAACTGTGGCCATGGGGAGACCCAGCCTCTCTGCCCTCCACACTTGGGGCCTCAGCCTGGCCAAGATTTGCATTCTTAGGTGAACTTAGGGCAGACCAGTGCCTGGAGCCCTGCTGTGGAGGAGGCTCACCTGCCCTTCCTGAGCTTTGTTCCCCAAGGCACCAGGGAGAGTAAAGCCTTTTCCCATACACATGACCCAAGCTAGTGACCATGGGGAAAGCTATTACTCCTTCACTCCTGACATACACAGAAAACCTGTGGGGGTGTGTTCCTGCAGCGCAGGATAGTTGTTTTTGTTGGTGGTTGTAGTGAGTCACCAGCATGGGTTCAATGGTAGAACTCTCCTTGCAAGAATGCTAAATGAGTAGAAATGGGATGGCTTCAGCACAGCCATGGTGTCCCTGCCTAAGTTTCACTCTGAGCCTTGATTTGATTCCTTGCCAGGTTTTGAAAAAGTCGTTGTGCATGGTCAAGTCCCACTGGAAGGAGAAGCAGGACTACGCCTTTGCCTGCGAGCAGATGAAGTCCATCCGGCAGGACTTGACGGTAAGGTGGACACTGGGAGGGGCCCTGGTGTTAGCTGCCCTGCCCTGCTCCACTCCATGTGACTCTTCTCTCCCCCTTGCCCAGGTACAAGGCATCCGCACCGAGTTCACAGTGGAGGTATATGAGACCCATGCCCGTATTGCCTTGGAGAAGGTAAGTGGATAGCGTGGGCTTCCCTGCTCCCTCCCCTGTGGCTGCCACACACCTGCCTGGGCCAATCTCAGTGCTCATCTGCTGCTTCCACGCCCCTGCCCTCAGGGTGACCACGAAGAATTTAACCAGTGCCAGACACAGCTCAAGTCACTATATGCTGAGAACTTGCCAGGCAACGTGGGTGAATTTACTGCCTACCGGATACTCTACTACATCTTCACCAAGAATTCGGGAGGTGAGAGGCCCAGCCACCAGCACAGAGGGTGCCAAGCCCAGGGTGGTGCCCTGTAGCCTGATCTCTGTTTGCATTGGGCCTAGACATCACCACGGAGCTGGCATATCTCACGCGGGAGCTGAAGGCAGACCCTTGCGTGGCCCATGCGTTGGCACTGCGGGCAGCCTGGGCCCTGGGCAACTACCACCGCTTCTTCCGGCTCTACTGCCATGCACCTTGCATGTCTGGCTACCTTGTGGACAAGTTTGCTGACCGGGAACGCAAGGCTGCCCTCAAGGCAATGATCAAAACGTATGTGGTGCTGTGCTTTCCTGCCCTCCGTGCTGTGGGCCTGCCCAGCCTCTTCCCCTCCATGTGTTCCCGGCCATTAACCTCCCATTCCTAACAAGTCTTTCCCCACCTCCATTTTCACTCCCTCATTGCTTTCCTCCTTGGCCACCTCAGTGTGGGTCTCTCTTCTCCCATCATTCGCTCCTCGTTCCCTTCCCTGCCCTGTGCTTCTCTTCCTCCTGTTCATTTCAGCCTGGACCTGGTTTATCTTCACCTCTCTCCTGGTCCTGGCTCCCCTTCAAGATCTCTGCCCGCCATTGCAGCTCCTCACTGCTCCCCATCTAGAGATAAATTAGAAGGGATAGGTCCTGTGCTTGAAGCTGGTCTCATGAGACAGGCCCTGTTTCCAGTCAGGTCCTTTTGGGGTGCCAGAAGTGTATAGGGCCAAGTTTGAAAGGGGCCAGCCACACTGTGGATGGTGCTGAAAGGCCCCTGCTGACAGAGCATGTCCTTTGTCCACCAGCCTGGGGAAGACGTCTATGCTTGACTCACGTTTAGACCCGTGGTTTTCATTCTGGGTTGAGATGCTTCCAGGGGACTTGGGGCAATGTCAGGAGACATTTTTGGTTGTCACAGTGAGGGGGATGCTACAGGCATCTAGTGGATAGAGGCCAGGGAGGCTGTTCGACATTGTGCAATACACAGGACACCCCACCCCTCAGTCATCTGGTCCCAAGTGTCACTCTTGCCCAGGTGGAGAAACCCTGGCCAAGAAGTCTGTTGGTAGGTTTCAGGGGCCTTGAATGCCACACTAGGTGGTCTGGTCTTTTCATAAGGTAATGGGGTCCCTAGGATTTAGTTTCTTTCAAACTTGCCTAAGGGAGAGGCTGAGCCAGGGTCAGGGCCATGAGGCAGAAGAGGATGCGGGTATGTGGGTGCAGGGGCTTTGAATATTAACTGGGGAGGGGATGAGGAGGCAGCAGGACTATTTAGATCTGGGTGGCCCAGTAGGCCCTTGGTGGGCAGCCCTGGAGCTTCAGTGCTGCACATGGGTGTGTGGTTAGGCAAGTGATGGTTTCCTCCTTAATTTGTATAGATTTGGCCTTGGTTGACAGCACAGTCTTAAGTGGCCCTTGTGGGTGGGGCGGCCCTGGCCCATCACTGACCTTATTCTCAGCCCCTTCCCCCCTGTGAAGTTGTCATGGCTATTTTTGGCAGATGAGTCCCTCCCCAGATCCCAGAGCCATGTCCCTGCAGGGGCTGGGAGGTGAGCAGGCTGTTCTGTCCCAGAGCCTCAGGAAACACGGGCTTTGCTGGCAGAACCCAGTTTTCTTGGCTCACTGTACTACTTCCTGAGCCTTTATGGGCATAGTGACACAGCCTGTAGGAGAGGGGCCTAGCTAGCAGGAAGCTCTTCACACAGCTGTTTCCTGGCACATAGAACAAGTGCACAGTGAGTGGTTTATCTTAATTGCAACCCCAGATCACTGGTGTGTGATAGTGAGTGCCGGCCAGGGCCAACCAGGCGCACCTCGCCCAGGGCACGGGAAGCCGCAGGGCTCTCTGGCTAGCACTGTTGGCCCTGCCCTCTGTGCCTGTGCACTGCTCCCTCTCTCTGGCTCTCACCCCTCAGCCAGTGGAGGAGTCAGCTGGGCCCTTTCCCTCCTGTCCCCTCTCCTTCTTGGACAGGTAAGTGTGGGTGAGGGGGGGCACAACTGGGGATTGGGGCCACTAACCCCGCCCCGGGGCCCTCCCCACCAGCCTCAGAGATGGGGAGGCTGGGAGGTGCTGGGAGAGCCAGCAGGGATCATGCTGAGGAAAACCCTGTGGGTACCCAAACGGGAGGCACCCGCTTCCTGTGCGTGGGGCCTTCCCCTGCCCGCCCACCCGCTTCATCGTTTTCTCCTCTTGTCTCCATAGCTTCCGCCCTGCGCTGCCAGTCTCCTACCTGCAGGCCGAGCTGGCCTTCGAGGGCGAGGCCACCTGCCGGGCCTTCCTAGAGCCCCTAGGCCTGGCCTACACGGGCCCGGACAACTCCAGCATCGACTGCCGCCTCAGCCTGGCGCAGCTGCCAGCCTTCTGAGCACCCAGCGAGAACGGGGCGGGGGCAGGGGCTGCAGTCCCCAGCACCGCCTTTGCAGATTTTGTTTTTGAGCCATGGACTTGGGTTGTAAATTAATTCGTGGGGAGTGGGCTCCAGGAAGAGCCATCGTCGTCCCTGCCCCCGTTTCCCACCGGGGAGTCTGTACAGAGATTTTTCTACATTTTTATTTTTTGCCTCAGAGGGATGGGTTGGGAGGAGGGAGGGGCAGCGGAGGGTTGGGGGCGTGGTCTGCAGGCTGTCTGTCCAGCTTTCACCTCCACTAATGCTGTCTCAGTATTTTTTCTCTCTCTCTTTCGAGCTTGTACTCCGGTACCCGACCCGGCGTGCTGGCCCATCCCATGCTGGGAGGCCAGCAGAAAGAAGACAGGCCGTCTAGCCCGCGCCCGCCAGCAGCGGGGCACCAGCAAACCAGCCCACACCGCTGCCTTTTGTGCCTCTTCATAGACTCTTATTGCCCAGCCCTTTGGGGCCTCAGTGTTTGGGGTGAGGGGAGCTGCTTAGAGACTATGCCCCACCCTCAGCCCCCACCCCAGAAACGCCAACACCACCATCACCACCATCACCATCAGACCAGCACCAGCCACCACACCGCACTGAGGACTCCGGAGGCCATCGCGGGACCTCGCCGGCCGGGCCGCCTCGTCTCAAGTTGTATTAAGTTGTCTCCGTGTCCCCTCCTCCCTCTGCCCCCAATGTTTCTTCTGATTTTTTTTTTCCCTTTTCCTCCCTCCCTCTTCCTGCTCCCAGCCCTCCCTGGCTCAGCACAGGTAAAAAGGTTACCCTCCCTTCCTCCCTGGCTTCATGGATCACCAGCTCACGTCATGTTTCCTTCTCTTTTCTTTGTGTGTGTGTTTTAAGTTATTTTTTCTTCCTCCCCTTTTCTTTTTGGTCCTCCCTTCCTCTTCTGCCATGTAACTGGAGGATGTGCTATGAGTTCGCAAACAGCTGGACTGTCAGGCTGCTTTTTTTCCAGATGTCCTTCCTTTGCCCCCCCTTCCCCTTCCCTTCCTTCCTTCATTCTTTCCTTGGAGCACTGAGCACCATTTGGAAGCTTGAGAGAAACCAAAATTAAAGAAAGAGAGAGAGATTGCGTGCATTTTGTCTTTTTTGCTTGGCCTGTGTCCCCTCTTCACTGTTTGGGTCCAGTTTGCTGCCCCAGAGGGATCTCAGCCAGTGCATGGTAGGTGCCACCTGCCCTCCCCATGCGGCACAACCAGAGGCTTCCCAGGGCCTGGCTCCCCAGCTCCTGGTACAGGCTGAACCCAAGCTCAGGGAGGCGTCCTTGGGAGCCGCGGGGCACCTTAGCCAGGGTGAGGTGGGGCTGCAGCCCTCCTGGAGGCTGCAGTACTCTCAGCCCCTCTGCCTCCATCCTTTGACCCAGCACCTGAGCCAGGCCTTTGAGTCTTGGGGATGGTGGGGCACAAAGTACATGGTTGCCCAAGAGTACCAAGTCCTTAAACCGCACCCGCTCTGGTGCTGGAAGCCCTGGGGCTGAGAGGACCTGTCTCAGCGTCCCCACCGCGGCTGCCTCCTCCCCAGGGCCTGTCAGCCGCAACAGGGCCAGCGTCAGATGCAAGGCCTGTGCGGGCACGAGAAACTCAGCACAAGGTGGAGCAACTAGGACCAGCTGCTCCTGGGCCTTGGCCACTCCTGCTTGTAGCTCCCACTCGCTCACCATGAGGGCCACAAAATGTGTGGGACGGGGCAGGAGAGGGGCCACTGCCCTAGCTAGAGTGACCCAGTCATGGTCCTCAGTCCAGGGGCCCTGCCCCCACTCTGCTGCCATCTCTCCAGCAGACTGTCCAGGGACTGCCGGGGCCTGCACCTCCCCATGCGGCAGCTCCGGGGTCCCGGGGGCTTCTGTTGGCTTCATTGCCCTCTCTGTTTCTCCTGGGAGGCGTCCCCTCAGTTTTTGTGTTTCTGAGTCCGCGGCCCTGTTCGGCTCACCTCTGGCTGTCTCGTGCTCTCTAGGCTCTTCCAGGCCTGTCTCCCGGAGCCCAGTCCGGGCCGGCTTTCCGCTCCCTTCCCTGGGGGCGGCCTGGCTCTCCCCTCCCGCTGGGAGGTAGGTCCCTAGTGCATCACCACCATCTTGCGCATCCCTGTCGTCCTGCGCATGCTCGCCACCATAAGCGTCCTCGTCATCCTGCGCGTGCTCGCCGCCCTGCGCGTGCTCGCCTTCCAGCGCGTCCAGGATAGTGGGCCCCCGGCCGGCTGCTGAGCCCGAGCCAAAGATGAGGTCTGTGCGCGATGCGCGGTCCCACACCAGACGGCCTCGGAAGCGGAAGTAACGCACGCGGTGCTGTGGCACAGCTAAGACGCCCGGCCCCAGCGCAGCCAGCGGCTCGTCCCAGCAGAAGGCACTGAAGAGCTCCTCACGCACGCCCAGGAAGCGATCGGTGTAGCCTACCGAGAAATCGGCTGGGTCGAGGCGCGGGTCCCAACGGATGCGCTGGATGACAGCCGCGGCCGTGCGCAGCGGGGGCTTCTTGGCCCCCGCCTCCGGCTGGGCCCCTCAGCCAGGCAGCGCTGGCGCGCCGGGGTGCGGCTGGCGGCAGCGGGCGCCAAAGCGGCAGCGGCCCTCCAAGAAGAAGCGGCAGGCGGGCGGAGGCGCGGGCTCCGCGGCAGGGACCTCCGGCTGCAGTTCAGGCTGTCCGGCCGCCACCGCCATGGACACTGAGGACGTTAAGGGCAGGCCTGTCTACACAGTGCCAGGACTGTGGCGGCAGCGGCCCCGCCCGGGACCACGCCCGCCGACCCGGGCTCCAGCCACGCCCTCGCCAGGATTCGGGGGGGGGGGGGCATGTTCAGCAGTCTAGGTGATGCGAGCGCTGGGGTCCCGCCCCTCTCCAGGCCAAAGTGTGTGATCCTGCCCCATCCCACTAATTTACATATGTTCTCTAAGCTTGGCTCTGCCCCACAGTCAAGTGGTGGACACATGAGTCCCTCCCCTCTGGGGGAGGCTTTGCGAGATTGGGCCACCCTCCGTCACACTTATTCACGTGTTCCCCGCCCTATCCCACTGATTTGCAATTGTGCTCTTAGAAAGCCTGGCTCAGTTCCCAGTCAGGTGGTTGACACGGGTGCCCCGCCCTTTTGGGAGGGGCTTAGAGAGCCTAGCCCCGCCCTTGTCCAACTGGTTTATATCCCCAGTCCAGTGGTTGACAACAGCGATCTGACCCTCTTAGGGGTCCACAGAGAGAATCTGGCCCTGCCCGCAGTCCACATTCTTCGCCAGCGCTTCCGGAGCCTTAAAGAACCTGGACATCTGCGGGCTCAGACTAAACTTGGAACGCTCCCACCGGCGGGAGGCACACCTTTGGGGGGGAATGAGGTCTTCCTCACAGGGGCCACAGCTGGCAGTGGCGTTCAGTCAATATCTGGTGAATAAACAAGGTTGTGGGAGGGGCCTGGTCTGGGACCCCGCCCTCTGGGAGGAACACATTCTGGCCACGCTCCTGGGATCCCTTAAAAGAGCCGAATCTCACCACTGCAAACCAATCATCTACCTGGTGCTGAACTGCAGCTGACACATCTGCTCTCCAAGGCTCTGGGATTCCACCGTCCTCTCCCTCCTTGCCCCTTATTGGGAAAGTGAACAGACAGAGCCTGGGAGCAAATCTTGGCTGTTTATGTGCGCAGAAATGGGGTGCCAGGCGGAAGCAAGCGGGAAACCAGGCCCCTACAGGCCGATGACATCGTCCATCTCGACGTCTGCGCCGGGGCGGCAGCGCGCTCGGGAGTGCTGTGCCCTGGGGCACGCATCCTTGTCGGGCTTGTAGGCAGCGGCGCGCTCTGCGTCCATGACACCCAGCACCGCGTCCAGCATGGAGGGGCCCAGGTCCAGGTGGAAGGATAGCAGCGGGTCGGTGGGCGCGGGCGCGCGGAGGGCGGGTGCCAGGGGCTGTGGCACAGCGGGCGGCGGCGCGGCTCGTGGGGTCCCCTCAGGCAGCGCGCGGGGCTCCGGGGGAGGCCCGCCGCCGTGGCGGCTCAGGAACGAGGTGTCTCCGAATGCGTCGCCACCGCGCCCCACATGCAGCGTGTGCCGGAAGTCACCCAGCGGCGCCGAGATCGACAGCGCGCCGCGCTCTGGCCGCTTCTTGGGCTGCGAAGGGCCTAGCTGCTTCAGCACCGGCATCTGTCGGGGCACAGGCAATCAGTGCTACCTCTACCCTGGAGCCCTACTGCACCCCGGACCCCGCCCACCAGCCACGCGGTGGTCTCTAAGGGCCCTCTCCAGAAGGGCAGGGCGGCGGTGGGACGATTGTTCCCATTTTAGAGGTGGGGAAACTGAAGCTCTGAGAGGTTCGAGGTCACAGCTGCTGGACTCAAATCTCCAATTCAGATTTAGGTTTGCCTGACTCCCAAATGCCTGTGGTGCTCTTCTGATGTTTGGAGAACTAATATTTGAGCCTTCCTATAGGCCAGGAACAAGAAACGTCCCCCACAAACTTTTTGGAGCCCTTTCCAACCTGACTGGTAGAAAACTCCATTGAAGGATGTAGATTCCCAGGACTAATGCTTGAAGGCAGGGCCAACTTTGTCCATTAGGTGACCCAGACACAGTACACACACACACACACACACACACACACACACACACACACTCCCAGGAAGGCTTTGCCATGAATGCACAAAAGCCGTAATGCAGACCTGCCGGAAGGTTCTAATTTGGGAGGTTAGGGGAGCCCTAAGGATAGGTGTATTTACATAGCATTTTATAATTTGGGGTAGGAGTTCCTCGGGGTCGAACCCAGAGGGGCATTCTACCTCCGAGCTACATCCCCGGACCTTTTTATTTTTTATTTTGAAACATGATCTCGCTAAACTGCCAAGTCTGGCCTCTGACCTGTGATCCTACTGCCTCAGCCTCCCAAGACCTTGGATTACAGGCGTGCCCCACCCTGCGCGGTGGTAGGTGTGCTCTGGATACCTGGTTGCACTGGGTTGGATGGTAAATAGAGATGCAACAAGCCCCTGAGTCAGGCGTGGTGGCACACGCCTATAATCCTAGTACTTGGGAGGCTGAGACAGAAGGGTCGCAGGTTTGAGGACAGCCTCAGCAACATTGCAAGACTCTCAGCAACCTAGCGAGACCCTATTTCAAAACAAAAAAGGGCTGGGGATGTAACTCGAAGGTTGAACCCCCTGGGTTCAATCCCTAGTACGGGGATGGCGGGGGGGGGGGGGAATCGAGATCCTGAAACTCAGTGGTTTTTCTATGGAACTTCTGGGAGGGACTTTGACTTTGTACTTTTGTTTTAACAATCACTAAAGCCCCACCCTTTGCTAGCTATAAGAATTGGCTATACAAATTAATAGTTATATAAATTAATCTTCCTGTTTTCCTATCGACAGAACATAAAATAACACTACTTTTCTTGCAGAACACATAGAAAATCTCAATTTAAGAAAACCATATTTGTAAGCCGGGCGTGGTGGCGCATGCTTGTAATCCCAGTACTTGGGAGGCTGAGACAGGAGGAAACTATATTTGTAAGCCGGGCGTGGTGGCGCATGCTTGTAATCCTAGTACTTGGGAGGCTGAGACAGGAGGATCCGGGTTCGCGTCCAGCCTCAGCTACTTAGTGAGGCCTCTGCGACTTAGCGAGACCCTGTTTCAAAATAAAGAATAAAAAATAGGACTGGGAGTGTAGCTCGGAGGTAGAATGCCCCTGGGTTCCACCTCCGCGCTACACCCCTGGCCCTATTTTTTATACTTTATTTTGAAACTGGGTCTCATGAAGTTGCGGAGGGCCTCACTAAGGAGAGAGAGAGAGAGAGAGAGAGAGAGAGAGAGAGAGAGAGAGCGCTGAGGCTGGCCACGAACCTGGATCCTCCGGTCTCCGCCTCCCAAAGTACTGGGATTACAAGAGTACACCACCACGCCCGGCTTAGAAAACTATATTTGTAATAGTGTCATAGCCAGGCAAAGTGGTGCAGCCTATAATATCAGCTACTCTGGAAGCTGAGGCAGGAGGATCACACATTGGAGGCCAGGCTGGGAAACTTAATGAGAATGTCTCAAAATAAAAGTGTTTTGGCCAGGCGTGGTGGCACATGCTTGTAATCCCAGTACTTTGGGAGGCAGAGACTGGAGGATCCGGGTTCGAGGTCAGCCTCAGCTCTCTCTCTCTCTCCCTGTCTTTCTCTCTCTCTCTCTACTTAGTGAGGCCCTCCGCAACTTCGTGAGACCCGGTCTCAAAATAAAGCATAAAAAATAGGGCCGGGGGTATAGCGTGGAGGTAGAACGCCCCTGCGTTCAATCCCCGGTACCACACACAAAAAAAAGTGTTTTCTTTCCTTTCTTCTTCTTCTTCTTCTTCTTCTTCTTCTTCTTCTTCTTCTTCTTTTTTGAGTCTGGGATGTAGCTCAGTGGTAGAGTGCCTGTGAGTTCAACCCCCAGAACCAAAAAAAAAAAAAAAAATTAAAAGTGTCAGCCAATTGGTAATGCTTGTGTGAGGGAAAAAATGTGTCCCCAAACAACAACTGCGGAACAAAGATTAGATTTGGTAAGACAGTATGAGGAAAGCAAAGCAGCCAGCATTGTTCTTTTAGTAACCAGCACCCTGGAATATATCAGTGATAATGTAGACAAAAAGTAAAGCCAAAAAAAAAAGATTTTGATTTTTTTTTGTACTGGGGATTGAACCCAGGGACATTCTACCTCTGAGCTGCACCTCAAGCCCTTTTTTTTTATTTTGAATGGGGTCTTGCTAAGTTGCTGAGGGTCTTGCCAAATTGCTGAGGCTGTCCTCGAACCTGCAATCCTCCTGTCTTAGCCTCCCAAATACTGAAAGTAAGAAGTGTACCATCAGGCTCAGATAAAGTCAAAATAATTTAAAATAATTTAGATGGATATAATCTGAGTACACACACACACACACACACACACACACACACACACACACACAATTACATTTTTTCCCTCTGGGGAAACCAGTCTTGATGTATTAACTCTGCAATGTTTATCAAACTTTTCTGACCTTAACCTAGATGAATAAATATACTTTTATTGTAACCTAGCACACAATTACCACTCCCTCCTCCCCCATAAGAGAAATAAAAATGTTGTGAAACAAGACTTATCCTTACAACATGATAACGACTCTACTTTCTATTCTAACCTATTTCATTTTTACTTATTTATTTATTTATTTTTTGTAGTACCAGGAATGAACCCAGGGTGCTCTACCACTGAGCTACATCCCCAGCCTGCCTGCCTGCCTGCCTGTCTGCCTTCCTTTATTTTTTCTTTTTTTTTCATGTGTATGTGTGTGTGTGTGTGTGTGTGTGTGTATGTGTGTGTTAATGGGGACTGAACCCAGGGGTGCTCTACTTCTGAGCTACAACCCCTGCCGTATTTTATTTTTGTTTGTTTATTTATTTATTTATTTATTTATTTATTTATTTATTTATTT
>PVJS01024645.1:0-28493 GCA_004027185.1 Glis glis
GGACAACCCCATTCACGTTACCAGCCTCACCTGTGTGCTCTGTCCACAGAGGATCCTGTCATCAAAAGATTCCTGGCCTGGGACAAGGAGCTGAGGGTTTCAGACAAGGTGAGCTGGGTGTGCACTGAGCAGTGCCCCTGCTCCAGCCCAGCCAGGCCAGGGAGGCTTTCTAACCCCACCCTCCTTCCTTCTCCCTCCATGCAGCTCCAATCTCACACTTCCAAGGTCCTGGCCCCTTAGTGACTTGTCAGGTTGTCCTTTTTTGGGACTAGTAGCTTCTTGCAGAGGAGATGGAGGCAACCTGTCTTTACTTGGGATTCTTTGGGATCTGTGCCCTAGGTCACACACTTGCCATCCATGTCCTCTTTGCTTGTTGCCCCGAGGTTCCCAGCTACCTCCTCTCAGCTCTCTGGGACCCTCTTTGCTGTATCTGACCAAAGACCCTCCTGACCAGCCATCCTAAAAGTACTCCCTCAAAACACCCTGTTGTAGATGGCCATCCAGGCTGCAGCATGGACACCCCTTGCCCTGACTTCTATGACAGATATACAACTTTTTGACTCCCTGGTCATTCCCCAAAGAAGCAAGTCACCCAACTGGGGTCTCTGTTCTGAGCTATGCCCCCTGCCCAGCCTCCCCTCACTCCCCACCTTTCTCCTCTTCAAGGGTATATGACCTCTCTTTGTATTGTGTTCCTCTCTCACTATCATTACCTCCTGTCTGTGGTCATAGCTTATTTTAGCCGTGCTGGCCTCTTCTGGCAATACAAGTGAATACATTTCTTTCTGGCACTGTGACTATCGGACCTAATTTCATCAGTCAATATTCAATACCTGGGAGTTTGGGAGGGAAAGTTGGGAGTCCCAACTTTTACCTGTTTGCCTGCCTGCCTGATTTCCTTCCTTCCTTCTTTCTTTCTTTCTTTCATTTTTTTTTTTTTTTTACTTTGGTGGTACTGGGGAATAAACCCAGGGTATTCTACTTGTGTGCTGTAACCCCAGCCCTTTTTATTTTGAAACAGGGTTTTGCTAAGTTGCTGAGGCTGGCCCTGATCCAGGATCCTCCTTCATAGTCTCCCAAATACTGGGAGTACCTGTGTGCTCCACCAACACATAATTCATGTGTTTTTACCCTCTTTATACTGTTTGCTTTGGTTATTTACAAATTGCATCATTGTATAGTGTTCTTATACTTCTTTTAGTGAGAATAAACATACCAGAACCTAATGTAGATTAAAAAGTGTACCAATAAGAACAAACATACCAGAACCTAATGTAGATTAAAAAGAAGTGTACCAATGGAAATGTAAGCTGACTCCTATCCCAGCTCTCAGAGGAAAGGAAGAAAAAAATAGGTACAACTTGTCTCTGATAAAACAGATAGAGGTGCAGCCACTGCTGGTGCTCTCTCTCCACCCTGCATCAATACTAATCATTGTTTTTTCCTTGCCTTTCTATTCCCAAGACAGATGCCCAATTCAGGCCCTCCTCACACTGCACAGATCTACTGTCAAATGCTCCCTCCTGATCTTTCCTACAAGTCTTTCCTCAAACTGGCGGCTTTATATGAACTTCCTGACAATCTTTCTACATCAGGGTCCAGCTGCCACACAGGCCTCCTGGCAACTGCATTGCGACTCACTTTCTGGCATTCTCTCTTTTTTTTTTTTTTTTGCGGTACCGGGGATTGAACCCAGGGGGGTTCTACCTCTGAGCTACACCCCGGCCCTATTTTTTATACTTTATTCTGAAATCGGGTCTCATGAAGTTGCGGAGGGCCTCACTAAGTAGCTGAGGCTGGCCGTGAACCCGGATCCTCCGGTCTCCGCCTCCCAAGTACTGGGATTACAAGCGTGCGCCACCACGCCCGGCCACTTTCTGGCATTCTCTGTTGGAATTCTGCTCTCCCTATGAGAAAATTCATTTACCATCTTGATATATCTGCTCTGTCCTTCACTGCTCCTTGCAAATGTCCTTCCCTCTATCTTTTCTTGTGTTTTCTGTCTAGGTATGTTTATACATATGTAAGGGGAGAAATTTCTCTATCTTTAAAATCAGTGAAGACACCAAAACAGCTACTCATGTTCGCAGGCACCAGCCATATCAGTTACTCAGGAAGTTGAAGCAGGAGGACTGCTTGAGCCTAGGACTCAGAGACCCTCCTGGGCAACAGCATAAGAGCCAGTCTGAAAGACAAAATAAAACAAAATGTCAAAAATCTTTGTGCTGCTTTCCCAGATCAGTCAGCAGCATTTTACGTAAGTCTCATAATAATATATTTTGGATTAAATTTTCATGTCTAACCCATCCTTTTCCTAATCCTGTTGGACTGGACGCCTGTTTAAGGTATCATCTGTGTGTGTTTGTGTGTGTGTGTGTGTGTGTGTGTGTGTGTGTGTGTGTGAGTGGTACTGGGGTATTGAACCCAGGGGCATTGTACCTTTGCGCGACACCTACCATCCTATTTTTTTTTTTCGGTACCGGGGATTAAACCCAGGGGCGTTCTACCTCCATGCTACACCCCCCAGCCCTATTTTTTTATACTTTATTTTGAAACCGGGTCTCACGAAGTTGCGGAGGGACTCACTAGGTAGAGAGAGAGAGAGAGAGAGAGAGAGAGAGAGCTGAGGCTGGCCGCGAACCCGGATCCTCCGGTCTCCGCCTCCCAAAGTACTGGGATTACAAGCGTGCGCCACCACGCCCGGCTTCTTTTCTTTTTTTATATTAAAACAGGATCTTGCTAATTTGCAGAGGACGTAAGTAGCTGAGGCTGGCTGGAAACCTGGGATCCTCCTGTCTCAGCTGTCTATGTACTAGGATTACAGGTATGAGCCACCATGCCCATTTCCTATTTTATTTTATTTTTATGTTGAAATAGGGTCTCGCTAAGTTGCAGAGGGTCTACATTGCTAACTGGCTGGGAATCTGTGATCTTCCTGTCTCAGCCTCCCAAATTGTGGAATTATAAGCCTGGGCCACCAGGTCCGGCTCTCAAGGTATCATCTTATCAAGATATCCATGCATTTTTTGGTGTGCTTGTGATACAGGGAATTAAACCCAGGTGCAATCTACCTCTGAGCTACCTCCCAGTCCTTTTTATTTATTTTTTTAAAAATTTTGAAACTAGATCACAGTAAGTTTCTTAGAGCCTTGCTAAGTTGTAGATGCTGGCCTGGAACCTGCGATTCTCTGCTATCAGGCTCTAAATCAGTGGGATTACAGGAGTGAGCCACCACGCCTGGCTCCATGCATTCTTAGAACAATCAGCTCAATTCTCTTCATTTTGCTAGTGTTTACATTACAGCATTGAGTCTCTGAGGTAATCTATGGTATTTGACTATCAATAAATCATTCATTCAAAAAAACCCTTTAAGAAAAGAATCCTCTGTGACAGGGCATACAAGGCATGGCAAGAAAAATCTAAGATATGCTCCTTGAATTAAGGGACCATATGAAAAAAGCCCTCTCTTACACTTTTGGTAGGAGAGGGAAGATTAGAGAAACGAATCAGGGTCAGGTCATACCCTCAGGGTGCCGACACTGTGATGGGGGTGTCAGATGTGTGCACATGATAGAGGGTGAGGCTGGAGATGGGGAATGTGTAATGTTGACTGCACTGTGTGAGGGTGGCAGGAGACAGTCAGGTTCTCCAGGTGCATTTCATCCTTTTCAACACCCTGTGAGAGGTGCCCCTCAGAGGGTCTCTGTCCAGCCGAGGCCTCTGGACCAAGGGCTGGTCCTCCATTAACCTGAACAGGGCTCATACTGTCCTGTCTGCATATGATCTGCCTGTCTTCCTTTTTGGGAACCTGACCCCAAGTGCACATCCTTCCTGGTGTGACCATGATGAGCGATTTGATTTCTTTCTCCAGCTACATTGCCACTGATATGGAGGAAGACAACCAGGCTATGAAAGAAGCCATTTTTTCATTCCTCTATTGGAATGAAATAGACGCCCAGTGTCCCTTGCTCCATAAACTGCACTTACAATTAGTCAAGTCCATGAACGGGAATCTTCACATTTCCCAGGAAGAGTGTGAAGAGGTGGGTGGCCTTTGGGGACTTTGGGGCTGGAGGGGTGGGCTGGATTAGTGAGGCAGGGGAACATGGGGGTGGCTGGTGGGATCTTGGGATGAGAAAGAACTGGAGGCTGCACAGGGACAGAAGGTCTTCTGGGATCACCCATCTTTCTGGGGATGTTTTTCCTTGCATATCTAAGCTTATGATCTGGGGCTCTGGTTGTGGAGTCGGGATCGCACCCTCCTTCCTGCATCTCCAGGGACCAAGGAGGCCTGAGACCATTGGGCCAATGGAAGGTATGAACATGGCTAGAAGTGCAGATGTGAAGTAAGTAGAAAGGATCAAGGTGTGCATTAAGTCCCAGGCTCCATTCTGTAGGTGCGCTCCCTGCCAGCTGAATCACCTGATATCCTTGTGATAGAGCACACCTCTGGGCTTACGTTGGATGGATTAAAAGTTTTTGGAGTAGGTGTTCAGCAAACTCTAAGGGTTGGAACTAAATATAATTTTTCAGGACTGGGCTTAAAAATGAAGGGTTAGAGATAAATTTGGATTTATAAGCTGATGTAAACTGTAGTTAAACTTGATTTAGAATACACCTCATCTTCATATCTAGCGAATAACATTCACAAATTCTGACAACACTTCTCTCTTCCTTCCAGATCTCTGGACCCTGGAGTGATGCGCATTTTTTACACAAAGTCAAAGGGGTCACAGTGTCATCCATGAGGAAGGAAAGAGGAGTGTCTTTTATGGGTAATTTAGATAACCCCAAACTTTTCTAGAAGGGGCTGAAAATAACCATTTCATACTCCTGGGAGCTGGGAGGGATGATGTATGAGTCCATGGAGGGATTATGGGAAGCCAGGATTCTTCCTGGCTCCATTCCTTCGTATGGAACTCCCTCAATTTTACAGCACTGAATTCAAATCTTCCCTGAGGTGGATAATGGAGGAGGTCCTTTTTTGTGTATATTTTGTTGCCATACTCTATGACCTTTTGAAGGGGACATGTAAGGACTTTGATGGAGGGGAATTACTTTTTTTTCTTTGTGGTACTGGGGATTGAACCCAGGGGCATTCTACCTCCAAGCTATACCCCCAGCCCTATTTTTTATTCTTTATTTTAAAACAGGGTCTCACTAAGTTGCAGAGGGCCTCACCAAGTAGGCTGGCCGCGAACCCAGATCCTCCGGTCTCAGCGTCCCAAGTACTGGGATTACAAGCGTGCACCACCATGCCCAGCTGGGGAATTACTTTTAAAACATAAAAGTAGAGCTATACCACTGTCATAGAAAAATTTAGTATGTATCACAAATGTTATTTGCTCATTTTGAACATGTTGGTCATAGAATTATTAATATTATTAAGTTAATTCAACTCTTTAAATACATTAACTTCATACTTTAACTAGCTTTGAGATAGTCATAGTTTTGAAAGCATGCTGTTCTTAATTAATTTTGTGGTAGGCATTACACCTGTTATATCTGAAAAATATTTTTACTTTGAGGAGAGCTTTTTGTCTTTTCATCTCTCATAGTCTTTTATCCATAATACTTATAGATCTGTGTTACTACCCCAAATTATTGTAGATTTAAGTATCTATTTGATGTTAAGTCTTCCTTATTGTGAACATTGAGCTGTTGTGTTTTAATTTGTCCTGACGTGTCTGTCTGTTATTTTCAGTAGGATGTGCATTATAACAGAGCATCTGTGCTACTAGCTTTGAAAGAGCACAGTACAACGCCTCTCTTGGAGAAACATAATAAAGATGAACCATCTTCTCTCCTTCATGATGTGTGTGACCATTTCAGTCTGGGTTGCTTGTTTGCTATCAAATGATACTGCTGTTTAACAGGGTTCTGGATTTTTTGACCAAATTTCTGAACTCTGGAAAGGAATCCTGAACCATATTTCATGTAGGAAAAATAGAAAAGATGGCAAATTCTAAGCTAGATACCTGAATGAAGAAACACAAGGATGACAGTGCGGGAGACAAACCAGGAAGAATATAAAGAAAGAAGCCAATTAGCCAGGCATTGTGGCACACACCTGTAATCCAGGCACTTGGGAGGAATGTCATAAAATCGAGGCCAACCTCAGGAATTTAGTGAGGCTCTGAGCAACTTAGTGAGACCCTGTTTCAAAACAAGAAATAGAAAAGACTGGAGGTGAGCCAGGTGTGGTGTCACTTGCCAGTAATCTCAGACTTGGGAGGCTGAGACAGGGGGATTACAGGCTCCATGCTAGCCTCAGTAACTTAGCGAGGCTCTCAGTAACTTAGGAAGACTCTGTCTTCCTCAGACAGAGTCTTTGAAATGACTTAAAATAGGACTGGGGGTATGTTCATAATAGAATGCTCTTGGGTTCAATCCCCAAAACCAAAAGTGGAAAAAAAAGTTATGGGGATGTGCTTGGAGGTAGAATGCCAATTGGTTCAATCCGTATGACCACCAGAAAATGTAGACAGATATGTTGATATAAATATCAATAAAAATATATAGATATATGTGAATAACAATGAAACAAGGAGGGAAGAAAATTGTATATGGGTCTAGACAAAAATCCTAAATCCCAGTAAAAGAATGCCATCTCAAGAAGAGTTGTTTTACTGGAAGAGGTCACAGAGGGGACACACAAGCAAATTCAGTGTTGGCTAGTTCAGCCATCATGGGAGTCTTTATACACTGAAGGAAAATCCAGGGGGTCTGATGAAATAGAAATAACTGAACAGATATGAGGGCACTGGAGCAGGTCCTGAGAAAAAAGAGATAACAAAAAGAGCCCAAGCTGCTAAGTAGATAGGCATGGAGAGGAAGGAGCTGGCAGTGTGGGCACTGAACAATGCAGAAAAGCATCTTGGGAGGTGGAGCATCAGAGAATAGGGGAGCGGCTGGGGAATGGAGAACTGGAAGAATATGAGTTAGAAGCAAAGCACAAGGAAAGAGAGGCAGACAAGAGGACAATGGTATCTGAGGAAAAGAGCAACAGAGGGGATGGAATGGGGTTCGAGAAAAAAGTGGAAAGAATATTAAGGGTCTGGGAAGGACTGGAGTATCTAATGAACTTAAAGCATGATGGATGTGTGAGAGAGGGATGGGGGTTGAGTGAGTGGAGCAACTGAAGCGATGAAAGTCCACATGAAGTTCCTGAAGCCATTAAAAGGGGTCCTGGGCCATGGTGGTGCATGCCTGTGATCCCAGTACTTGGGAGACTGAGACAGGAGGATCATGGGTTCAAGGCCAGCCTCAACAACTTAGTGAGACCCTTACCAACTCATCAAGACCCCATTTAAAAAATTATTAAAGAGCTGGGGGTATAGCTCACAGATAGAAGCCCCTGGATTCAATCTCCAGTAACAAACAGGGGGAAAAAAAGACAGGACCCGTGTGAAGCAATTCTGGTGCTAACCACCTGCATTGATATGAAATGCCACAGGTTAAGGCCACAGGCCTACAGGACACCGTTCTCACTTCAGAAAGTACGCTTCAAGGTTGGGGCTTCTGACCAACTGGCTCCAAATCTGTTGATTTCTTTGAGCCCCTCAGGTTTCATAATTCTTTAAAACAACTCATTGAATATAGGGAAGCATGATAACCTACCATTACTAGTTTGTTATTTCAGAAAAGGACACAAATTGGGAGCAGCTAAAAGAAGAGACACATGGCCTGAGGTTCTGGAACGTCCCCTATGGATAGTATGTATGTTCTTAGGACTTTGATGTGTATCAGCAAAGATTGATGCTCACCTGGATTTCACTGTCCTGAGCTGTGTGTGTGGATTTGTGGGTGTGTGTGTAAGTGTGTATGTGCTTTCTGTGTGTGTGTGTGTTAAACTGGAGATTAAAAGCAGAGACACTCTACCTCTGAGCTACAACCTCATCCCTAGTTTATATGTCATTTTGAAACAGAGTATTGTTACTTGCCAAGAGTGGCTGTGAACCTGCCATTCACCTGTGTCAGCCTCTCAAGTACTGGGATTACAAGCATGTGCCACCACATCCAGTTCAGTGTCCTGAGTTTCTATTGGCACTTAATTAGCTATTTAGCAGGAGAGAGATGAATAGAATAATAAATCAGGCTCAGGACCTACCCTCTGGTCCTTACCATGTGGTGGGAGAGTCAGGTGTGTGCACATGCTAGAAAGTGAAGGGACATGGGTGAGGACACAGACCAGGACAATCCTCACGTCCACTGCAGTGTGAGAGTGGCAGGAAGCAGCGTCAGGCTGTCCAATTGGCTTCCTCAAGGCGTGCTGTGCCCTTCAGAAGTTTCTGACCAGCAGCGCCCTCTCCTGGAACTGTGGCAACACCACGCAGGGAAGAAAGGAAGACAGAGTCTCACTGCCCACTGGAAATCTACACCTTGGTGCCCTTAGCATATCCCAGGAGGAGGACTAGGACTGTATTTCCCACATGTCTATGTGCCCTGCTGTTTAGGCACCTTTATAAAAATGTCTACTTCCTCTACCATTAATGGGTGCTGCTCTCTGATTAATTGCCCCCCAGAACCCCTGCACTCAGTTGATCTGTAGTGTAAGGTAAAGTCTTTAAGCAAATGTCTAGAATGTCTCTACAGAGTATCTTTCCTGATTGTGTCTTTATTCAGAGAGAAGGAGGCACATGACTGTCATCCCAGTGTCTCAAGAGGCTGAGGCAGGAGGATCTCAATATTGAGACCAGACTGGGTAACTTAGCAGGATCATGTCTCAGCACAAATACAAAAAAAAAAAAAAAAAAAAAAGAACAGCTGGAGATTCAGCTCAGTGGTACAGCACTCCTGGGTAGGAGCTATAGTAGCACGTGTACACACACACACACACACACACACACAAAGACACACACTAAGATATATGAGAGGAAAGACTGTAAGTGGTGGGATTGAAACTGAGCACAGGTGAGTCACTGCAGCAATAGGTACCCTTGGATTGCCTACTAGGCTGTCTTGCCTAATTCCCCTCATTTCATTCTAGTTTGTTCAAAATTTTCTCATCATAACGCTGGTTCCTTTTGTTTTATATTCACTTTTATGTATGTGTGTGTGTGTGTGTTTATGTGTTTGTGGTGTTACTGCGCACTGAACCCAGGGGTGTTCTACCTTCAAGCTATATACTCACCCAGTGAGACGCAGTTTCAAAATAAGAATAAAATAGGGCTGGGTGGCCGGGCGTGGTGGTGCACGCTTGTAATCCCAGTACTTTGGGAGGTGGAGACCGGAGGATCCGGGTTTGCGGCCAGCCTCAGCTCTCTCTCTCTCCCTGTCTCTCTCTCTCTCTCTCTCTCTACTTAGTGAGGCCCTCCGCAACTTCGTGAGACCTGGTTTCAAAATAAAGTATAAAAAATAGGGCTGGGGGTGTAGCGCGGAGGTAGAACACCCCTGGGTTCAATCCCCAGTACTGCAAAAAAAAAAAAAAATAAGGCTGGGGGTGTAGCTCAAAGGTAGAATGCTTTTGAGGTCAATCACCAGAACCGCGCACACACACACACAAAAAAAAAAACAAGAAAAGAAAGAAAGTAGAAAGGAAGAGGGAGGAAAGAAAGAAAGAAAGAAAGAAAGAAAGAAAGAAAGAAAGGAAGGAAGGAAGAAAGAAAGGAAGAAAGAAAGGAAAGAAGAAGAAGGAAGGAAGGAAGGAAGGAAGGAAGGAAGGAAGGAAGGGAAAGAAGGAAAGAAGAAAGATCTGGATGCCCAATTCCGTGATGTTGTTTCAATGTTCTCCCTGGATCCACTCAGAGTCATTAACACATCTATGAGCATCCATCAGCACTTCATTACTTCCTTCACTGAATAGTGTCCTTCTGTATTGATAAACCACATTTTGTTTAAGCGTCCATCCATTGATGGACATCTTGTTGTTTCCACCCTTGGCGATGGTCAGCAATGCTGCTAGGAACATTTGTGTCCAGGCCCATGCTTGAGTGTCTGTTCTCAGTTGTCTGGGGATACACCCCAGAGTGGACTTGTGGGATCATTGGTGATTCTGTGTTTAACTGGTTGAGGAGCATCACGCTGTTTCCCACAGCAGCTGTACCATTTTACATCACCACTAGAAAGGTTCAGGGAGTTCCATTTTCTCCGAACCTTGCCAACACTTGTTGTTTTGCTTTTTTTTTTTATAGCCACCATCACTGGTGTGAAGGTGTTTTACATCCTTGGGGTTTATTGTGTGTTTGGTCTGAGGCTTAAAGCCGGGGTGTTTAATCTCTTAGCTACACCCCCAGACACCATCGCCTGTTTTGAAACATGGTGTCACTAGGTTGCTGAGAGTGTCTCTAAGTTGCTGAGGATGGTGTCAAACCTGCTGGTCCTCCTCTCTCGGCCTCCCAAATACTGGTATTATAGGGACATGCCACCACACTTGGCTCATTGTGGTATTGATTTTCACTCCTGCATCAATTTTGTAGGCTACTTGTAAAGAATTTACTTACTCTGATGTTGCAGATCAGTTCATTGCTATTCTTACATTACCTCTTATTAAATTTTTAATTTTTCTAACATGTGGTTGATTTTATAAACAAGTTACTAGTGTGTTTTACTAACAGATTTGGAATGTATCTTGTGTCATATCATAATTATGTGTAGGTGTTTTGGTGAGATATTCATGCATTGGCAGCTGTTTGTGTGTGGTACTGGGGGTTGAATATATCTATATCTGTATATCTATCTATCATCTATCTATCATCTATCATCATCTATCATCTATCTATCTATATATCTGAGCTACACACCAGCAAGTTTTAACTTTTCACTCTGAATCAAGGTCTTGCTAAGTTACTGCATGGGGCCTTAAACCTGTGATCCTCCTGTCTCACCAACCAAATACCAGGATTACAGTTTTGCACCCCATCCCTGGCACTGGCATCTATTTTTCTTTTTCTTTTTTTGCTGAGGGCCTTGGTAAGTTGCTGAGGCTGACCTCACATCTGTGATCCTCCTGTCTCAGCCTCCTAAATACTGGGATTACAGCTGTCTGCCACCTTGCCTGGCTACTGGCAACTATTTTTATGTTTCTTCCTAGAACTTTTTACCAGGCATGATGGATTAGCATAAGTTGCTGATCATTTTACCTGTTTTTAATGGAGAAATCCCCTCACAGGAAGTGTTTATATTTCAGATAATCTTTCACACACTTTCCCAAACTTCCCCAAAGGAACCTAGTGACAAAATCATAATATCATAGTCTGTATTCCTTGAGCGACAATAATCTTGGCTCCACTGATTTCATGTAGATTTGTGAAATGGAGCTGAGTTTTTAAGCTTCTCTTATACTGGATTCTAGAATTTCTTTAAATTGCTTCAAGGGGGTAAAATATGAAATTTAGTTAGGTTAAGGAACAATAAACTAGGAAGTCAACTGCTTATATCCTATGACCTCTGCTGAATTTTTCTTTATTTCCCTTTGCTCATCTGCTACCCATAACTATAGCATGCTTGCTAATTTCCAAACAGAAGCAATGAATGTAAGTACAACACTCCATCCCTGTGCTTTGTAAAGCAAGAGTCAAGAGAAATGCCAAATCATTTATTAGTGTGAACAATGTTTCCACACCTGCAAAACTCATACTTAAAGTGACAGAGAGCACTTTAAGTGCTGGCTCCAGACATGTAGAGCCAGCTGCTCACCCCACTAAGAATACAAGGTGAAGACTAAACCTCAGTTCAGTTTGGCCACTGGCACCATGCAATACTGTTTTATGTTTATCCATTCATAATCTTATTGAGAGGTTCCTGGGAGATTGATAGGTAATAGTTAAAATAACCCAGCAGAGCTGGCTGTGCTGGCACATGCCTGTAATCCCAGTATTTGGGAGGCTGAGACAGGAGGATGGCAGGTTCAAAGCCAGCCTCAGCTATTTAGCAAGGCTCTCAGCAACTAGGCAAGACCCTGTCTCAAACTAAGAAATAAAATAGGGCTGGGGGTGTATCTGGGAGGTAGAACCCCTCTGGATATAATCACCTGTATCACTACTACCACCACCACCACAATAATAATAATAATTATTATAATGATAATCAAGCACATATAAATCTGAAAATCTTTAGCTGAGGTTGTGTAAGGATTTTACATCAGTATGGTCTGGGTGCTATGGTTTGGATCTGCGGTGTCCCCATGTGTTAAAGGATTGGTTCCCAGCCTGTGGTGCTACTGAGGTGGTGGAAGTTTTAGATGTGGGGTCTAGTTGGAGGAAGTTAGGTTATTGTAGGGCGTGCCCTTAAAGGGGGTATTGGGAAACAGGCATCTTCTTGCTTGTCTCTCTTTGCTTTCTGGTTAACAAACATGAGCTATACACCCTCCTCACCCACATACTCCCCTCAAGATGTACCCTGCTGCCCCAGGCCCACAAGAACAGGGCCAAGAGATCATGAACTGAAACTTCTGAGACCCAGAGCCGAAATAAACCTTTCTTCCTTTTAAGGTGATTTCCTAAACTATTTTGTCATAGTAACAGAAAACTGACCAGCACACTATGTTATACCATGGAAACAACTCAGAAACCTCAATGGCTTCAAACAAGATGTGTCATCCTGTGTGCACTGTGTCCACACTGGAAGTGCATGCAGCCAATCACTGGATCTCTGAAGGACACAGGCTGACTGAACAGCCACCTTCTTTAATGCTGCTGTTGCTGTGCCACAGAGAGAAGAGGGCTATTTCCAACCCTCAGGATGGAAATGGATAACTCCACCCTAAAAGCTAAACTCATTATTACAATTCAAACTCACTGACAGGAATTAGTCACTTAATTTCACACAACTGCAAGGAATTCATGAAGTGAAGCCCTTGGCTAAAACTTAAAAAGAGGTGAATAAAAAGGTTTGGCAAAGATCAATCGCCTTAATAAGAAAAAACATACAGGAATCAGATATTTTCTATGTACTTGACCTAGGCTTTACATGGTGTAACCCTGTTACTCCTCACAGAAATTCATCAGGTAGACACTGTTCCCATCTCCATTTTAGAGATGAGAAATCAAGCAACCCCACCTCCACCCTGGCAAAAATAATCCACATTTTAGTACAGTCTTTCTACATAGTCAAAGGCATATTTGTCAGCTCATATAATTTAACCCCTTCCTCCTCTGCTCCAGCTTTTACTCAATCAACCAAACATGGGTGAGATCCCTCCCCTGAAGGAGGCAGCAGTTTGTATTCAGAAAAGCATATCTTCATGCATGTGGTCACACTTAAAGGTAAGTTCTTTCCTTTTTGGTCAAAGGTCTGGGAACCTATCTACATAAGTTCCTTCAAAAAAATTTAATTCCTGAGTTAGGAAATGTATTAGTAAGCTTTCTATTAATGGAAGAAAATAGGGTAAATACTCAAATAGAGGAAAGGTTGCCTGCACTGTGCTGGGGCCTATGGTAAGGCAGCAGGGCTTGGTGTGGAGGGTGTGGACGAAGAGAAGAGAGGCAGTTGCTGGGATCCTACTATCCATTTCAAGGGCTTGCCCCCAATGACCAAAGTGCTCCAACTAGGCTGTACCATACAAAGGTTGCGCCCCTTCATACAAACACCATGCCAGCGAGCAAGACCGTAACCCAGAGGAGGTTCCTGATCCAAACAGAGGAGGCTCCTGATCCAAATGACATCAATAATGGTCTCTACTTTGCCAGGCATGGTGGCCCATGCCTGTAATCAAAGTACTTGGAAGGCTGAAACAGGAGGATCATGGGTTGAAAGCCAGTCTCAGCAATTTAGCAAGGACCTGAGCAACTTAGTAAGACCCTGTTTTCAAATAAAACATAAAATGGGGCCGGGCATGGTGGCGCTTGCTTGTAATCCCGGTACTTGGGAGGCGGAGACCAGAGGATCCGGGTTCGCAGCCAGCCTCAGCTACTTAGTGAGGCCCTCCACAACTTTGTGAGACCCGGTTTCAAAATAAAGGATAAAAAATAGGGCCGGGGGTGTAGCTCGGAGGTAGAATGCCCCTGGGTTCAATCCCCGGTACTGCAAAATAAAATAAAATTAAAATTAAATGGCAAATGGCGCTCTGGGTGTAGATTGGAGGTAGAAATCCCTGAGTTCAATCCCTAGTAACAAACACACACAACAACAACAACAGCAACAACACAAAAGGCTCTAGTTCTATCCATGGTTTCCTTTGTTGCACAAAAGTTTGTAATTGAATGCTATCCCATTCACTAATTCTAATTTTATTTCCTCAGTTTCAGGAGTCTTATTGAGGAAGTTTCTACCTGTCCCTGTGTGTTGGAGTTTTGGTCCTAACCCTCTTCTAGCAATTTCAAAGGTTTGGTCAAATTTCTAGGTCTTTGAACGATCTTGACTTGACTTTGAACAAGGTGAGAGGATACGGTTTCATTCCATTTTTCTACATATGGATAGCCATTTTTCCCAACACCATTTGTTGAAAAGGCTGTCCATTCTCCTTGTATGTCTGTGGCACCCCTGCAGTACAGCATGAGCTTAAAGTTGGATGGATGTGTGAGAGAGGCATGGGGGTTGAGTGAATAGAGCAACTGAAGACATGAAAGTTCCCATGAAGGTACAAGCCATTAAAGAGGGGCCTCTTTCATGGTGGTGCATGCCTGTGATCTTGTACTCCGGAGGCTGAGACAGGATGATCACAGGTTCAAGGCCCACCTCAGGAACTTAGTGAGACCCTTACAAAATCACCAATACTGTCATTAGAGAAATTTTTTTTTTTTTTGTGGTACTAGGGATTGAACCCAGGGGCATTCTACCTCTGAGCTACACCTCCAGTCCTATTTTTTTATTCTTTAGTTTGAAACAGGGTCTCACTAAGTTGTGGAGAGCCTCACTAAGTAGCTGAAGTTAGCTGTGAACCTGCAATCCTCCTGTCTCAGCCTCCCAAATACTGGGATTACAGGGCCACAGGTATATCTCAGAGATAGAAGGCTCCTCTGTCCAATCTCCAGTAACAAACAAGAAAAAAAAAAAAAAAACAGAACCCATGCAAAACAATTCCTATGCTAACCACCTGCATTGAAGTAAAATGCCACAGGATAAGGCCACAGGCCCCTACTACATTGTTTCACTTCAGACCCCAAGCTTTAAGCTTGTGGCTTCTGACCAACCGTCTGCAAATTTGGTGATTTCTATGACCCCTTTCAGGTTTCATAATTCTGTAGAACAACTCACTGAGCTTAGGGAAGTATGATACCTACCATTACTAGTTTGTGATGGCAGAAAACCGGGAGCAGCCAAAAGAAGACACACATGGCCTGGAGACTGGGAAGGTCCCCTATGGTTAGCATTCGTGTCCTCTGATACACGATTCTCCAGGACTTTGATGTGTGTCAGCAAGGACTGAAGCACACCTGGATTTCCCTGTCCTGAGTTGTGTGTGTGGATCTGTGGGAATGTGTGTGTGTATGTGTGTATGCGTGTTAAACTGGGGATTACAACCAGCAGCACTCTACCTCTGAGCTCACCCCCAGCCCTAGTTTATATGCCATTTTGAAACAGGTTGTTGTTGCTTTCCAAGAAGTGCTGTGAACCTGCCATTCCCCTGTCTCAGCCTCTCATGTACTAGGATTACAGGCTTTCGCCGTGTCGAGTGCAGTGTCCTGAATTTCTATTGGCATTTTATTAGCCATTTGGCAGGAGAGGGATGAAGAGAGAAATAAATCAGGCTCAGGTTCTACCCGCTGGTACTTACCATGTGGTGGGAGAATCAAGTGTTGCACATGCTAGAAACTGAAGGGACGTGGGTGAGGATGCAGACCGGGACAATCCTCACGTCCACTGCAGTGTGAGAGTGGCAGGAGGCAGCCTCAGGCTGTCCAGTTGGCTTCCTCAAGGCGTGCTGTGCCCTTCAGAAGTTTCTGACAAGCAGCGCCCTCTCCTGGAACCGTGGCAACACCACGCAGGGAAGAAAGGAAGACGGAGTCTCAGCACCCACCGGAAATCCACATCCCGCTGCCCTCAGCATATCCTAGGAGGAGGACTAGGACTGTGTTCTCACACGTCTGTGTGCCCCGCTGATTAGGCACCTTTATAAAAGTGTCTACTTCCTCTTGGTTAATGGGTGCCGCTCTCTGACCAATGGCCGCCAGACCCCTGTTCTCAGTGGTCCTGAGTGTAAGGTAAAGTCTTAAAGGCAATGCCTAGAATGTCTCTGTATACTGTTTCTCCTGATTGTATCTTTATTCACTTATGGTTACAGAAATCTACACGTGTTACTTGGGAAGCTGAGACAGGAGGATCACTGGTTTGAGACCAGCTTCGGCAACTTAGTGAAACCCTATCCTAAAAAAAATCTAATAAAAAGGTCTGGGCATGTAGCTCAAAGGTAGAATGCTCCTGGGTTCAAGCCCCAGTGCCACAAGAAATAAATAAATTAAATAAAAATCTAAGATGGGAGTGGAGGCACACACTTGTATGCCCAGTATTTGGGAGGCTGATCCAGGAGGACTGTAGGTTTGTGGGTAGTGTCAGCAACTTAGTGAGGTCCTCCATAACTTAGTGAGTCCCTTTTCAAAAATAAAAAAAATAAGGATGAGGGTGTAGCTCAGAGGTAGAATGCCCCTGGGTTCAATTCCCACTACCACAAAATTTAAAAAGAAAGAGAAAGAAGGAAGGAAGGAAGGAAGGAAGGAAGGAAGGAAAAAAACCCTACAGATATAGTAAAATGACATAGGCCTACACACTCATTGTATGTATGACAATGTTCCAATGTAAGTATTATACTATAGTTATGAAACATGTTACCATTGGCGAAAATTCAGTGAATGATGGTCCATGCAACCCGTGTGTACTGTCTTCACAATTTTCTGTAAATATATAATGATTTTGAAATAAAAAGCAAATCTTCCAACTCAGCACTTATGTTGACAGAAAAGACCAGATCAGATGACAGCCCTGTAATTTTAATTTCATGAAACTTTGGAAATGACCACTCTAATCCAGAGCAGATTGGTGGCTTCCTAGGGGTAGTGTTTGGTTGGGTTGTTTTGGAAATATCACAGGAATATTTGCTCTACATCTTGATTTTGGTGATGATTAAACGGTCATGTACATTTTCCCAAAGTTATCAAAACATATACATGAAATGGGTGCTTTTCTGTCGGGCATGGTGGCGTCTGTAATCCCAGTACTTGGGAGGCTGAGACAGGAGGATTGCAGCTTTGATAACAGACTCACAAGTAGTGAGATTCTCATTAACCTAGCAAGACCCTGTTTCAAAAGAAAAATAAAATAGGACTGGGGGTATAGCTCAGAAATAGAATGCCCCTGAGATTAATCATGAGTACCACAAAGAACTGCTGTTTGTTATTTATACTAATTGTAATTTAATCGAGTTGTTTTTGAAAACTAAGCAAAAATTACCGTTCATGATTTTTAAATTTTTTTGCGGCAACTGGCAGGTTGTAATAACTGATAAACTATTTTACTTATTCTTGCCTTCCCTTTTAGTAATACTCCTGTTGTTTTGGTTTTGGGGTGTTTTTGTACTATGATTGAGGCTGGCATGGCATATGATTAGTTCAGGAAAAAGAAAAAAGAGAGAAGGTGGCGCATGACTGTAATCCCAGTGGCTCAGAGGCTGAGGCAGGAGGATCTCAAGTTTGAGATCAGCCTGGGCAACTTAGCAGGATCCTGTCTGCAAACAAATTACAACAAAAAGGTGGGGATTCAGCTCAGTGGTAGAGCACTCCTGGATTTGATCTGTAGTGCACATACACATGTACACATACAGTCACATACAAAGACATATGAGAGGAAAGACTGTGAGTGGTGGGAGAGAAGCTGAGTGCAGGGGAATCGCTGCAGCAGCAGGTGCCCTTGGATTGCCTGCTAGGCTATCTCACCTATCTCAAATCTATACATACAAATAACAATGTCCAAGAAGATGGTAAAAATAAAGGAAATATGGTACTAAAATGATAATGTAGAGGGAATAATGACAACATATATTTAATGTAAAAAAAGACTACCACAGGAAAATGTACCATAATAATATATATCCAGGCATGGTGGTGCACACCTGGAATATCAGTACTTGGGGCTAAGACATGTGGATCACAGGTTCAAGGACAGCCTCAACAATATATCAAGACTTTCAGCAACCTAGCGAGACCCTGTTTCGAAAACAAAAAATAAAAAGGGCTGAAAGTGTAGCTCAGAGGTAGAATGTCCCTGGGTTCAATCCCTAGTAACACACACACACACACACACACACACACACACATATACTTTTAAACTTGTACAAACGAACAAATACACACATGTTTATGCCTTAATCCTCTCAGTACTGACCAGGATTTCAGTTAATGGGGAAACATTACACACATTCCCATTAAAACTAGGAACAAGGTAAAATGCACATTATCTCCAATTAGAGATGAGAAAACAATTGGAGGAATGTAATTGATAAAGAAAAACTATTCCTCTTTACAGATTATATGAAAACTCAGAAAATAAATGTTGAAACCGACCCAAGACAACTCTGTTAGGTAGCGGTATATAAAATTAACACACACAAAGCAGCAGTCCTTGTTACATAAAAAAAGTATAAGAAGATGTCATTGAAATGTATACAAAGTTTGCAGTAACAACATAAAGATAAAACTCAACATAAGATGTGCAAAATCCCTACTAGGAAAAATTGAAAATACTCCTGAAAGACATGGCAGTAGACATGAACAAATGGAATATTCCCATTCTTGGCCTGGTCAATTTAATAATACAAAGATGTTAGTTACCCTAGGCTGCTTTACAAATATGTGATCCCAACAAAAATACCAAAAAGTTCTTTCCTGGAATTAGACAAGTAGACACTAATGTTCATATGAAAAGGGAAAAATTTAAGGAAAATTTTAATGAAAAAAATAAAATTATGAAGGGGGCCTAACACTACAGGAATTAAAACAATGCCTTTATGATTAAAATAGTTTGGTAGGGCTAGCGGTGTATCCCAGTAGGAAAGTGTGGGCTTAAAATGCATAAGACCCTGGGTTCAACCCCCAGCACCAAAAAACAAAAACAAAAAAGTATGGTGCTCGTGTACGAATACATATAGACTGTGAAAAAGAAAAAATGATTTATAAATAAACTTTTATGATTATATGATAATGGAGACATCTCAAATCACTGAAACAGAAATGATTTTTAATAAATGGTGCTACGGTTTGGGTGTGGTCTAACTGTTCCCCAACAGTCCACTGCGACTAAAGTTTTAGTCCCCAGGGTGGCACTTTTGGGAGGCGGGACTTAGTGAGAGGTCCTTAGATCACTGGGGGTATGTCCTCAGAAGAAACAGTGGGACATCACTCATTCTCTTTGTCACTTCCAATTTGGTGGTACAAGCCCTTACACATGCAGACCTCTACCATGATGTGATAGAGCAAAGAACAGAGCCTTTGCCTGGATCATGCCCTTCACCTTGAAAACTGTGAGCTAAATAAACCCTCTCTCTTAATAAGTTATCTGCCACTGGTATTTCATTGTACTAACCCACGGTTGAGGAATATAAATAGTGTAAGAGCAAGTGGCAAGTATAACCATTTGGACATAGATTAAACATAAAAAAACACAACAACTCCAAGCTGAGCACGGCGGCCCATGACTGTAATCCCAATTCTTGGGAGGCTGAGATAGGGCAATTGCAGGTTCAAAGTCAGCCTCAGAAACTTAGTGAGGCGCTCAGCAACTTAGCGAGACCCTGTTTCCAAATAAAAAATAAAATAGGGCTGTGGTTGTAGCCCAGAGGTAGAAGGCCCCTGGGTTGCATCCCCAGTACCACAAACAAACAAACAAACAAACAAACAAACAAACTCTGGCCAAGTTTGGTAGTGCGCACCTGTAATCCCAGTTTTGGGGAGGCAGAGCTAGGGGGACCGCAGACTCGAGGCCAGCCTAAACAACTTAGTGATACCCTCAGCAAATTAACAATACCCTATTTCAAAATAAAAAATAAAAAGGGCTGGGGATATAGCTTGGAAGTAGAATGTTCCCTGGGTTCAATGCCCAGTATTGCTAATAAATAAATAAATGATTAAATAAATAAATATAAATAAATCCAAACGGGCCAGTGATCTAAATATTAGAAAACAAACCATAAAGTAAAAAGTAGGTTATATTTTCTATAAGCTTGATGTGGGGAAAGGCTTTCTAATTATGACTCAAAATACAGAGACATTAGGACTTCTGCTTTCAGCCATAATGGACTAACAGGGCACTTCAGACAAAATACATGAAACAGTAGTTTTCAGGACACTGACCAATAGGCAGTGAAGGACGGCAGTCCATGAGAGATGGGAAATGCGACCCATAAGGAAGAAAGTCACCTTTCAATCCAAACTGGTCCAGAACTAACACAAATGTTAGTAGGGATATAACTTATACTTGTACTCCATATGTTCAAAACAATTGAGTACAGACAGATAAAACTCTTAACATAAAATGTTAAAAGGCAAAACTGTGCTTCTATAGGTTAAAAACTACAATATCTGAGATGAAGACTATACTGGAAAAAATTAATGACATTGCAGGAGGAAAAAAGATCACTGAATACGAAGATAGCAGTGGAAGCTATATAAAATAAAACATAAGAAAATTAAAAATAAAAATAAAGAAAATAAAGAACATCAGTGAATTAGGACAATTTCAGGGAGGCTAATACACAAGTATCAAAAATGGATGAAGGAAGCTGGTGGGGGGGGGCACTAGAACAAATAATGGTCAAAATTTCCCTTAAGTTGACAAGAACCATATACCCAAGATCCAAGAAGTTCAACAACCCTGACCACTGAATGTGAAGAAAATGACACCATGACATATCACAATAAAATTGTTGAAAACCAGTGATAAAGAGAAATGTTAACAAACAGCAAGGAAAAAAAGGTGGGGGTCATATATATCTACAAAGGTTCAAAGATGAGATGAAATTAATTTATTTTGGAAACACTGTAATAGAGAAGAATGGAGGAACATATTTAAAGTACTGGTGGGGAAACTTCAGCAAAAATCCCTTCAAAAGCAAAGACAACATGTAAACAAGTTCAGATACATGAGAACTGAAAGAATTCTTCACTATATAGAAACGTTAAAGACCTTAGTAAGAAATAACATGACAGCAGATAAAAATGTGGACCTATACAAAGGAATAGAGAGCACTAGAAATGGTAAACTATGTGTTTTCTCTCATTACTTGAATCTCATTAAAAATAAATGACTTTCAAACAACAACAAATGTTGGCGAGGATGTGGGGAAATCGGGACTCTTCTACACTGTTGGTGGGATTGCAAACTAGTTCAACCACTGTGGAGATCAGTGTGGAGATTCCTCAGAAAACTGGGAATGGATCCACCATATGATCCGGCTATACCACTATTGGGTATCATACCAAAGGGTTTGAAACTAGAAAACAACAGTAATATATGCATACCCATGTTCATAGCAGCACAATTCACAGTGGCCAAATTATGGAACCAACCTAGTTGTCCATCAACAGATGAGTGGATTACAAAATTGTGGGAAATATACACAATGGAATTCTACTCAGCAATAAAGAAGAACAAAATAACAGCATTCGCAAGAAAATGGAAAGATCTGGAGAACATTATGTTAAGTGAGATTAGCCAATCACAAAAAAAGAAGGGACATATGTTTTCATTAATATGCACAACTTAGGGAGTAGTGGGGACACAAAAGGGACTCCAGTGACAACGGAGAACCCTCAGTGGTGCTAGGGAAGGGGTAAAGGGAAGGGGAAGGGGAAGAAAGAAGTGAATCTATGGAATTACTGTCATAAACAATGTGTATATATGAGATTATACCAACATCATTCTCAGTGCTACATGTGTTGGGGGCAGACAGGGGGGAGGCGGGGGGAGGGACACCAAGAGCTGTGTGCATGTATGTTAACACCAAACTGATACTCATTGTGATGTGAGACTACAATGCACCAATAAAAACATAAAAAAACAAAAATAAAAATAAATGACTTTAATTTAAAATAATGTATTGTAGCCGGGGGTGGTGGCACATGCCTGTAATCCTAGTACTTGGGAGGCTGAGACAGGAGGATTGTAGGTTTGTGGCCAACCTCAGCAATTTAGTGAGGCCCTCCACAACTTAGTGAGACCTTATTTCAAAATAAAAAATAAAATAGGGCTGGGGATGTAGCTCAGAGGCAGAATGCCCCTGAGTTCAATCCCCAGTATCCCCCTACACACAAAATAATGATAATGTATTGTGACACTGACACCATAATATAATAATTGAAATACAGTAACAGTGTGAAGACCAAAGGGGAGTATCTTATTGAGAGCTTCTGATACTCTAAGTAAAATGGTATATTCCTTGAAGATAAAATATGATAAATTTAAGTTGCATATGTTAAGCCCTAAAGCTCCTACTAAAATAACAGAGCAGTATTACAGCTAACAAACCAACAAAGCACATAAAATGAAATCATACAAAATATTCAACCAAGGGAGCTGTGTAGCTCAGTGGTAGAGTGCTTGCTCTGGTATGCACAAGGCCTTGGGTTCAATCCCCAGCACTACAAACAAATCTAAACAAAACCTCAGTCAAAAGGAAGACTGAGAAGAAAGACAAACAAACAAAAAATATATAGTACAGATAGAAAACACACAATAGACTATAACCTAACCAGATATAGCAATAATCAATTTGCATGTAAATGGTCTAAACACCCCCAATTAAGAGACAGAAATTGTCAGACTCATTAAAGAAAGCAAGGCCCAACTCTATGCTATCTATAAGAAATGCACTGTATATAAAGATGAAAGCAGGTTAAAAGTAAAAGGATAGACTAAGACAGAAAAGAAAGCCAGAATGGCTTCACAAATAATAGACAATGTACATTTCATAGCACAGAATATTACCAGAGCAAGGAAGGCCATTTCACAATGACAAAATGGCTAGTTAATCAAGATGGCATAACAATCTCGAAGGCTTATATACCTAATAAAATATATTAAGAAAAAAAGAAGGAACTGCAAAGAGAAATACACAAAGCTACAGTTACAGGAGATTTCACTTCTCCTGTCACGAACAACACAAGTAGGAAGGGGATTGGATGAGGGAAGATAGGGGAAAATGAAGCTTGGGAAAGAAAACAGACCAAATAATGTTATGTTCATATAAGAAGGTATCACATTTAATGTCACCAGTACGTACAAAGGAAGAGGAGGGTAATGGGGTGGGAGGCAGAGGGAAACACACCAAGAGATATTGTGTGCATATATGATGTATCACTTTGAATCTCATTATGGTGCATAATTATAGTGCACCAATAAGATTCTTAAAAAAAAAACAAAAACTAAAGGCATGTGCCACCACACCTGGCACATGTACTCTGGGAGGCTGAGAAAGGAGGATAGGAAGTTTGAGGCCAGCTTCCTCAGCTTAACAAGACCCTGTTTTATAATTAAAGGAAAATAAAAAGGTCTGGGGATGTAGCTCAGTAGTAGCCTGCCCCTGGGTTCAATCCTCAGTACCATGAAAGAAAAAAAATTTAAAAAACCATGTATGTTAAGTGTAATTCATTACTTGGGAGGCTGAGATAGGAGGATCGCAGGTTCGAGGACATCCTCAGCAAGTAGTGAGACTCTCATCAACCTAGTGAGACCCTGTTTCAAAATAAAAATAAAAAATAAGGCTAGGGGTGTAGCTTGGAGGTAGAATGCCTCTGAGTTCAATCCTCAGTGCCAAAGAAATATATAAAAAATAAAAATAATAAAAGTAAATGTAATTCATAATCCTGGACTGAACCTTCTATCAGAAATTAAAAATTGCTATAATGGAAATTACTTGGAAATAGGAAATTGGAAGATGAACTGTACATTAAAGCATTTTCTCCCTGTTAAGGCTCCTGACTGCAGTAGTTGTGTGTTAGGGTTTGGATCTGGAACGTCCCCCAAAGTCCCATGTGTTCAGAGATGGGGCTTTTTCAAAGTGCTTAGATCATGAGCTATTCCTTCTTTCCCCCCTTCATTTTGGTAGCATTGAGGATATAGAAAGAAAAGACAAGAAAACTCTTTTGGCCTATGTCCAGCTGCCAACTCCTCAAACTCACCAGGAAGGGTCCACTGTCCTCTGCTCCCAGTACACATTGGTAATGAAGACTGCAGATATGATAAAGAGCTCACAAGGAACATGAGATAACCAAGGAGTATGACAGCTACACAAAAACTAAATGAACTGTAGTAAATGAGGTTCAATTCATGAAATGCCTTATAGATTTAAAATAAGCATAATAAGGTATATATCACTTGCCTAGTTTGTGTGAGGCCCTGGGTTCAATCTCCTGTACTGAAAATTAAAAATAAAATAAAATAAGCATAATATATTTTCCCTAAGAAACAAGTTAGGCTAATGGAAACATGAAGCAAGAACTAGTAGTTAAAAGAAAAAGCAAGCGGAAATAGCTGAGTGTGACAGAATATGAGTTAAAACAAAAACTCAATAGGAAAGAGAAATAGCATAAAATATACTATTAATTAATTAACCAGGGACTAAAAGAGCAGGACAAAAACTTTACCAGTAGCATCAGGAATGAATAAACAAAAGCTACATGGTATAGTGTTTAAAAGTATAGCCTCTGTATCCAGATGCTTGGGTTCTAATCTCAATTCTATCACTTAATAGTTGAGCTACCTAATGAAGTTGTTTAACTATTTTAACCAATTCTTCATCTGCGAAATGGTCCCTACCCTATGGGATTGTTATGAGGAGTAAATGAGTTAATAGTTGCAATATATACATTAGAGTCTTTAGCATATAGTCAACTCTATATAGACATAAGCTATTATTATTATCATTATATGTCAGCATTATTATTTTGTCTTAGGGATTGAACCCAGGGCCTTGTACATCCTAGGCAAGTGCTCTACCAATGAGTTAAACCTCTAGCCCAAGCTGTTATTATTGTAAAAGAATATTATAAAAGAATTATTTGTAGGTGATATAGAAGCACAAATCATCTAAGTAATAGGAATCCTTGAAGAGAAAAACCAGTTAAGAGAAAATGTTTAAAGATTGAAAATATTCCAGAATCAAATAAAGATACATTCCTCTGAGGGAGGTCATAGAGAGTTAAGCAAAAGAGATGAAAGAAAAATAAAAGTATACCTAGACACATTATGATAAAACTTAATATGTGTGTGTGTGTGAGAGACACAGAGAGAGAGAGGGACAGAGAGAGAGAGACAGAGAGAGAGAGAGAGACAGAGAGAGAGAGAGAGACAGAGAGAGAGAGAGAGAGAGAGAGAGAGAGAGCTCAAGCAGAAAGAACGAACAGAAAACATTCAACCGAATAAGATTAGGTCGATAGTAGGCACCTCCACAATACCACTGGATTCAAGAAGATAATGAAGTACTATTTCAGGTGTTGAAGTAAAAGAAGTGGGAAAAAAAGATTTTTATGCCCAGAAAAACTATTATATAGATATGATGCAGCAAAAAAGATGGTATTAGATATCAAGGCTCAGAAAAGACTAATGGAGGAAATATTCTAAGAAAGATAAACCTAGGCAGTCATATGGGAACAAGAGGTGAGTAAATGACTAATTACAGAATTTTATAAGAAAAACGTACATGTGTGTTTGTGTGATAATCCAGAATTAAAAACCTTTGTTGTAGTAACAAAGCTGTATGGCTGAGGGAGCAGGAAAAGAAGGAGCTGAGAGTTTTAAATCCCGTGTCTTAATAAGAAAGAAAACAGAAAGTATAGGTCTTAGTAAGGCATATATTAAGAAAACTAATAAGTATGTACTGGCAGAAAAATAATTTTTCACAGAAGGTGGGAATGTGGAAAATATAAAAGAATTCCATACATTAGTGTCTCCCATTGCATTAAATCCCTATTTCTTTTATTCTTCATTTCATTATGTTTAAATTTGCAACCTCATGATGTTATAATAATTGGCCACACACTTAGTCATTATTAGACAGATAATACAGTGGATTAAAATTATGTTTTGATATAACTAGAACCTCTTTAATTCATAACTCAACAATTTCTATTTGATGACATTGCTGATATAGTAGGCTGAGGCTTAATTCTGCAAGAATTTCAGAAAATTAGCAGTAAACCCAACACTATAAGCAAAAATATTTAGATTACTTTAGACATAAGGATCCCAAATACTTGTAAGTAGCCATTTATTTATGCCCATTTATTTGCAAATAAAGTAAATTTGCAAGTTAGTGTAAATCCCACTTATGTATTCATTAAATTGTTCTCAAATAATTCTTTTAGTAGGGGGTGGTAGGGCATGCTACAGACTGGACAGGAGGATTTCAGGTTTAAGGCTAGCCTAAGCAACTTAGACCTTGTTTCAAAATAAAAAAATAAAAAGGGCTAGGCATGTAGCTCAGGAGTAGAATGCCCTTCGGTTCAATCCCCAGTACTACAACAACAACAACAAATTCTTTTTTATAAAGCCAGTATTTTATTGCTCAAATTTATGTTAAACACTTAACAGTCCCTTTTCTCCTTTTAAGTGGAATTAGCAAGGTAAGTTTCTATTATGAAAGAGAACCTATCAATAAATCTTTGCTAAGTACACCATAATACTCATGCTGACCTCTAGTCTATGTTAATTGACAGTGCCCACCCCCAGGGAAGAAGCTGACCCACCCATGTTTATTCCAATTCTGAATCTAAGTAGTCCTGTGCTTTTTTTAAATCCTTGTGCATACATATACTAAGAGAATGCATTTAGACAAGAGAAATTGTACATAACCAATTTATCACACATGTTTTATTAAAACAATATAACACACATATTTCTGTGGCTAATTGCAAAATTATCTTTTGTTACCTGTATGGCAGATAATGGCCTTCTTGAGTGATTGATCTATATAACTGCCTAGACCACTATGAACAGATAAGAGAGGAAGACCTTTATTTCTTGACCTCTACATCCTTGGATAGAGTCTTGTTTATCTTTTTCTCACCTGCGATGGCTCTTCAGGGTGTTCTGGTCTTCCTTGGTCTTAGCCCTGTGGGCTACAGTCTGGTTGACAGGAGCTTCTTGGAGGCCTTCTCTGCCTTCAGCTTGTGGATGTGTTCCAGGAGGGTCTGCTTGTTTCTGATCTGCTTGAAAGATAATACAATCTTTAAAGATAAAAATATCAGACAAGTTGATTTTCTTTGGGCACTTCAGCCCCTGCCATGCCTACTGTTCCACACTTCTGAAGCAGCTGGCCTTCTGCATTCTCTGCTGCGATAAGAATGCCTGGTGGGCCGGGTGTGGTGGTGCACGCTTGTAATCCCAGTACTTTGGGAGGCGGAGACCGGAGGATCCGGGTTCGCGGCCAGCCTCAGCTCTCTCTCTCTCCCTGTCTCTTTCTCTCTCTGTCTCTCTCTCTCTCTCTCTCTCTCTCTACTTAGTGAGGCCCTCCGCAACTTCGTGAGACCCGGTTTCAAAATAAAGTATAAAAAATAGGGCCGGGGGTGTAGCGTGGGAGGTAGAACGCCCCTGGGTTCAATCCCCGGTACCGCAAAAAAAAAAAAAAAATGCCTGGTGGGATCCCAAAGGGACCAATCCAACCGCCAATGCCAACGTGTTCAGCAGATCTGAAAGCTGTAGAAAAGAAGGGCTATTCAATTTTTCATGCAGAAAATATAGTTTTTATATATCTGAAAAATATGCCTATTAAAATCCTTTAGATAATAAAAACCTTAGAATTCTGATCAAAAGGACACAGAATTTAACTATGGGAAGGGTTTTTTAAATAACATGGTCTCATCTAAAGCTGAGTTCTATGGCCTGATTCTAATGCTTATTAAGAAACCTTTGTTTATTAGGCTTTCTTTATACTTGGGGGAAGTAGTGGGTGGTGAGAAAGGGAAGCAAAAAATGGAAAACCTGAAATGTTAAATAACAACTCTTCAGGTTGTTTTCAGGAACTATGTTTTATGCCTCACAAGATATTGGTACTTAGTGACTCTTTAAGGACCTTACAGCAATTATTTTCAATTGTTAGTTGTTTTAACACCATTTCAGGCAGTTTCCCCTTGTATTCTAAATACACTTGTATTTAGAATTTCCAGAGAACTGAGATGGCATGAACATGAAAATGAAGTAGAGAAGCTTTTTCTGGAGAAATAAAAGAATAGTAATCAATATGATATAGCAATTATTACCCTTGTAGTTCTGAAGGTAGAGGATTTATGATATGATATGTTAAAAAAAACAAAAAGCCAAGTAGGTCTGTCACTCTAGGTTTTCTAGTTGCTTTGAGTGTACATGACCTTTATAAAATGAGATTGGTATTCACTGACCCAAAGGGAGAAAGTTTAAGAATATTTGTTGAGATACCAAGGAGAACCTGTTTTTTGGCAAATTGTTCTACTTTTTTTTTGGACACTTTTTTTTTTTTTGCGGTACCGGGGATTGAATGCAGGGGCGTTCTACCTCCGCGCTACACCCCCGGCCCTATGTTTTTATACTTTATTTTGAAACCGGGTCTCACGAAGTTGCGAAGGGCCTCACTAGGTAGAGAGAGAGAGAGAGAG
>PVJS01024646.1:0-15025 GCA_004027185.1 Glis glis
CCCTATTTTTTATACTTTATTTTGAAACCGGGTCTCACGAAGTTGCGGAGGGCCTCACTAGGTAGAGAGAGAGAGAGAGAGAGAGAGACAGGGAGAGAGAGAGAGACAGGGAGAGAAAGAGAGAGAGAGAGCTGAGGCTGACCGTGAACCCGGATCCTCCGGTCTCTGCCTCCCAAAGTACTGGGATTACAAGTGTGAGCCACCACGCCCGGCCATTTTTTATTTGGAAACAAGGTCTCACTAAGTTGTGGAGGGCCTTGCTAAGTTGCTGAGGCTGGCCTCGAACCCGTGATCCTCCAGTTTCAGCCTCCCAAGTACTGGGATTACAGGCGTGCCCAACCATGCCCGGCCCCAGCCTGGTTCTTCAGGGACATCTTTTTTTACACCACCTTGCCCCAGAGCCAAGGCAGGAGCTGTCCACCCTGGCTCAGGTGGCTGCACAGGCAATAGGGAATGGAAGCTTCCAGGGGAGAGACCACTTGCCTCAGGCCACACACCAGGACAGACTCAGGTCTAGCTGTCCCACTGGCCAAGCAATTGTGCCGGGCTCTGTGAGGACAGGGACGTGGCTGCTGTCCTTGAGAAAGGGCTGGAGGTCACAGCGAGATCAAGTCATTTAGTTGAGGAGTCACCTCCACAGAGGACCTCCAATGGAGACTTTTGCAGAAGCTTCCAATGAAGTTATTCAGAACCTCAAAGAGCTGCATTTCAGATTGGACGAAGAAGACACAAGACAAAACCTCCACCCATCACAGATCACAGGCCCACGAGGCCTGCGGGGCTGTGGCATGAACCAACACGTCATAAACCCTGCAGTAGCTTTGTGAATGGCAGCTTATTGTTCCCCCCCGTAATATTTTGGAGGATTGAGAGCATTAGCTTGTTTAAGGTAAACATTTAAAATCTACACAGAAGCAGCTGGGTGTGGTGGCACACACCTGTAATCTCACTACTTGGGAGGCTAAGACAGAAGGATGGCAAGTTTGAGGTCATCCTCAGTACTTAGACCCTCAGCAACTTAGCAAGACCCTGTTTCAAAAATAAAAAATAAAATAGGGTTGGGGGTATAGCTCGAAGGTAGACTGTCTCTGGGTTCAATCTCTAGTACCACCAAAAAAAAAAGAAAAGAAAAGAAAAGCTATATATAAGCTGGGCATGGTAGTATATGCCTATAATCCCAGTACTTGGGAAGCTAAGACAGGAGGATCACAGGTTTGAGGCCAGCCTTACCAACTTAGCGAGATCCTCAGTAACTTAGCAAGACCCTGTTTCAAAATTAAAAATAAAACATATTGCTGTCAGTGTAGATTAGAGGTAGAATATCCCTGGTTCAATCGCCAGTACATAAATAAATAAATCCTATACAGAGGGCAGGGAAAAAAATCATATGATTGGGACATTTGACTAAAGGTGAAAATGACTAGCCAGGAATTGGCAAAGTGTGGCCCCCAAGACTAATCTGGTCCACAGCCTGTTTTTGTAAATATTGTTTTACTGGAGCACACCTATGCCCACTCTGTTTCGCCTCGCCTAGGGCCGCATTGGTGCTAAGATAGCAGAGTTGAGTAGTTGCGATTGAGACCATATAGTCTACAAAGTGGAAAATGTCTAGCTCTTTCCAGAAAATGTCTGCTGAGTCCTGGACGGGATAGGAGTTTTGTTTTACGGTACATCTCCTCTGGCAGGAAGGGCTCCACAGAGAAGAGGCACCATTCCCAGGGCCACTGGGTGCCAGCTGCTCCCACCACTCCCAGTGCACCCAGGGCCCCGCGCATCCTCACGCTAGGTGAGCCCCTTAGCGGGACAACATGGAGGAATGACTATGCTGGACCCTGGGGCCCCCAGACTTCCATGGGGCTATCTTTCCTTTATCTCCCCCTCTGTTTGCTGGTGGGTGCTAGTAACACTCTGACCAGTTTGGGATTCCTTCTTGGTGATTTACCTGGAAGGCTGCTAGTCAGCCTGGAAATCTTTTTTTACTGTCTGTGGAGAGAAGGCTTGGTTTCCGGTCACTATTTGTCAACCTAATGAGCACTGTTGGTGGACTCCCCATATCGACCATCCCCATAGTCCTGAAATAAACCCTACTACATCATGTGGTAATAGTCTTTTTTTTTTTTTTTAGGTACCAGGGATTGAACGCAGGGGCGTTCTACCTCCGCGCTACGCCCCCGGCCCTATTTTTTTATACTTTATTTTGAAACCGGGTCTCATGAAGTTGTGGAGGGCCTCACTAAGTGGAGAAGTGGAGAGAGAGAGAGAGAGAGAGAGAGAGAGCTGAGGCTGGCCGCGAACCTGGATCCTCCGGTCTCCGCCTCCCAAAGTACTGGGATTACAAGCGTGTGCCACCACGCTTGTAATAGCCTTTTAACTCTGTATAATGCTAGATTTTTTTTTTTTTGCTAGTATTTTACTTAGAATTCTTGCATCTACATTCAAAAGAAGACCTGTCCTGAATTTTCTGTGGGCTATAGACTATTGGACAACTATTAACAAGAATGACATAGATCTCTGTGTGTTCATTTAGAAGAGTGTCCACAATTAATTTCATTTTTTTTAAAATGAGTTTGTAGCCAGACGTGGTGGCACACGCTTGTAATCCCAGTACTTGGGAGGCTGGGACAGGAGGATCGCAGGTTCAAGGCCAGCCTCAGCTACTTAGTGAGGCTATCTGCAACTTAGTGAGACCCTGTTTCAAAATAAAGAATAAAAAATCAGGCTGGGGGTGGAGCTCAGAGGTAGAATGCCCCAGGGTTCAATCCCCAGTACCGCAAAAAAAAGTGTGTGTATACATACATATATAATTTATATAGTATATGTGTCACACAATATTGTTTAATAAAAATGACAAGGGGCCATTGTTTTGGACTAAGCCTTGTACTAGGCCCCAACAGACCAGGCTAAAAATCAAAATGGAGTCACTTGTGCTAAGGTTCCGCATCACCAAGCTGAAACACACTGCACCACAGCCAAATTACCAAACAAGCCAGTTCCAACCAGCACAGTGACGAAGTTCTCTCTGATTTAGTCCACAGTCAAAAATAGTAACCTGAAATAACCTGGTGTTAACCAGCTTCTTCCTGTCCTCCATGTCCTCATCTTACAAGAAAAGTAACTTTAAAACGACCAACCCGCTTTCTGTTCTTCTGTTTCTGGTTTCTTTAGCCCTTCTCTATCTATAAAACCAACCTCCTCTACTTAGCCCATTGAAACACTTACTCTATTTTATGGAAAAACAGGGGTGCTCGGTTCTAGAAGCAAAAAGAAAGCCAATTTTAAGATCTTTAACCTAAATTATATTTTTGTCCTTTGACAGATTGATCCCATTTCTTTCCAAATTATGTATTCATAGAATTCAAATGAGCAAATTTAAAGACTCTTTTCAAGGGCGGAGGCAGGCCGGCCTGGTCTCTGGAGAGCCCTGGCGTCTGCCCATGTCTGTGTCTATTTCTAAATCTTCCCTGAGCTGCGTGCGCCCCGCTATTTCCCCTGGGAGCCCATGCTTCTCATGGCCCAGCCGGTGCGGGTCTTCTCTCTGCACCCGGGAGTGGCTGGGAGCCAAGCCCATCCTTTCTCAATTCTGTCCTGTGTGGCTCTTTAGCAAGAGAACCCAATCAAGGGCCCCAGCGTCCCGAGATGTGACCATGGCAAAGTGAGCAAGAGGAAGAGAGGAAAGAAGGTCATAGCCACCTGGGCCCTGAAAGGCCTCCTGGAGGGGTGGCTTAGTCTCAGAGTCAGGGGGAGGATCATTTTTTGTGCTAGGCCCTCCTGGGCCCATAACTCACAAGCCTCAGAGCTGTGGCAGGACATGATGTCAGCCTCCTTGCCAGCGGCCTGGTCCGGGGGCTCGGCCAGGCCTTGGTCAGGCTCCCCATGGGGCCCCCCTCCAGCTCAGTACTGAAGACTTAAAGCCCAGCCAGCTTGGCTCCTTCTCAAAACTTATTTGGTAGAATAGAGTCACATAAACCCAGAGAATCATGGGCTCTGCCAAAGGCTCAACAGATTCTCCCATGCCAGCACTTTCCCAATGCAAACCCCTACAGCAGAACCTGGCGTGGTGGTGCACGCCTGTGATCCCGGTGCTTGGGAGCTGATACAGGAGGATCGCAGGTTCAAGACCAGCCTCAGCAACTTAGCAAGACCCTGTTTCAAAATAATAAATAAAAAGGGCTAGGGGTGTAGCTTGGAGGTAGAACACTCCTGGGTTCAACTCCCAGTACCAAACCAAACCAAACCAAACAAAAAACAGCCATATAGTAGGGCTGTGCATGCGTAGGAGTGCTACACACGGCCTCTAGTATCAGCCAGCCCAGACTTAAATGCCTTGTTGGCTGTGCAACTCTTCTCAGGCTGCTTAACCTCCCTGGACCTCAGTTTTCTCCTCTGTCAAATGGAGAGAGTAGCAATACGTCCCTCAGAGAGTCATCACAGGATGTAATGAAATAATGCAGCTGAGGCAGCTGGCTCAACGAGTAGCCACCAAGTAAGGCTAGATCTCCCTGTGCCTTTCTTTATATGAGGCAGGATTATTTTATTTGTTTACAACAGAAACTCACTTAAACTAGCTACAACAAGAAAAAGAAGCTAGGCATAGTGGTACATGCCTGTAATCCCAACTACTCAGGAGGCTGAGACTGGAGGGAGGATCGCAAGTTCGAGGTCAGCCTAGGCAACTTAGCAAGACCCTGACTCAAAAAATAAAAAGGGCTGAGGATGTAGCTCAGTGGGAGAGCACCCCTGGGTTCAATTCCTAATACCAGAATGAAAAGAAAGAAAAAAAATGAAGAAAAGAAAAGAATGTGGAGGGGAGGCATGGAAGTTACTGCACGGAGCCTGGAGTATCTTCTAGAATCCTACAGAGGGACCCCGCAGGGCTCTGCCACTCCCTTCTCTGGCGTCTTCATCTCCCTTCATTCTCCTCGCACAGCCCCAAGCTCTGTCCTCCCCCCACCCCCACCCTGTCACCAGTGGACACCACAGCTGCGAGCCGCTCCTGGGTGGACGCGCTCTCCGGCAGGTGTCAATCAGCATTAGCTGAAGTCTTAGGGCGCCACTTCCAAATTCTCTGCACAAAGTGCTGGTTGGCTGAGCCTGGGTCAGGGCTCACCCCCTGGGCAGGGAGGGTGGCTTTGAAATGTGGCAAATCCCCTTGGGAACCTGTGGCTGCTGGTGGTGGGAGCAGCTCCCACAAGGGGAGATGGAGGGCAGACAGAACAGTGGGCGTCTCTTGAAGGCTCTGGCTTCAACCCACCCAAGTAGACCCTGCACCGCGGCCCTGGGCCGCAGAAGCAAAGCAGACAGGCATTTCTCATCCCTTCCAGGTTGGCTGATTTTATCTATTTGCTAAGAAAAAAGTGTAGCCTCCCACCCCATCCCACACAAAAATAACGTATCTCCAGCTTACAGTTCTGCTTTAAGTATGGTGCTTATTTGTAAATATTTATTTATTTATTTATTTATTTATTTATTTATTCTTGGTACTGGGGATTGAACCCAGGGGCTTTCTGCTTCCAAGCTACACCCCCAGCCCTTTTTAATTTTTGAAAGGGTTCTCACTAAGTTGCTGAGAGGATGCACAGGTGATCAGAGACGTCTCCCTAAGAGGCTGAGGCCCCAGCTGGGCCTCGTAGTAGGCCAGGCCGGGCTGTCTGTGTGGAAAGCGCAGCCTGTGAGGACCGGGAGACACATGGCCCGGGAGCCCTTCTTTCCAAATCTCAGTGGTAACAGGTGTGTGCACAGCACGTGAGCTCTTAAAATGACCTTTCCCATCTGTGCTCCTGAATCCTGGAGAGGCACGGCCACTTCACAGATGGGGAAACTGAGGCCTCAAGTCACTCGGCGTGTCTGCAGAGGAGCCGGAGCTCCGTGCCAGGCTTGTGCTAGTGCATCTCCCATTCCTCTGCCTCCAAGCCCAGACGGGGGCTCAGAGTGGGGGCTGCACCCTCCACTGCCTGCTCCCCGGTCCCTCCCTCTGTGGCTCCCTGGCAGCGCTGCCCCCCTCATCTCAGCCCTGTAGTAATCTACAGGGTACATGGGCTCTCGTCCTCCGGAACTAGCAGGGCCTCTCTCCTTAAAGGCCTCTAAAGTCCTACCTCTCTTTCTGACAGCAGTTCCCTGGCTGGGACCCTCTTGCACGCCTGCTCCAGCTGTCCAGGCCCAGCTGGAGAGAGCTCGGGCCCTTCTCCCTGCGGACCCCGGCCAGCAGCCGCTTCTTCTCAGCGGCCCCAGCTCCTCCACGTCAGGGAGCTGCCCAGGGTCTGTGTTTCCCATGGGGAGCCCTGTGCAGACAGAAGCCTCCAGAGCGATCGGAGAGCTGGGCGAGGATGCGTCTGCCGGCGAGTCTGCGGGAGTAGCCAGGTTGAACCAGCGAAGGCCCCAGGAGGGAAGGAGCGCGGATGGTCGAGGGCACTGTGGAGACAGACCAACATTCCAAAGCCTTAACCTACGCAGCAATGGGGCTGTGGCTTCCCCTTCAGCCCGATGTCAACTCCTCAGAGTTTCAGACATCCCCCAGGCCTCTGAGGAGGAAGGCTGCCGAGCGTGCCCCAGGAAAGGCTGCGTCTGGTCTGCCTTAACCTGTAGCCACCTTGGACCCTCACAGGGAGGAGCCGGAGCAGGGACCTCGAGGGGGAGGTTTCACCTCCCTGTTACCCTTCTCCAGCTGTCCCAGCCCTTCCCTTAGGACCGCAGGCTGAGTGGCCCTTGACAGACATTTACACCATCTGCCCCATTTTTGAGGGGGAAGCTGAAGTCTGAGGTGGCACAGGCAGTCTGTGGCAGGACCATGAGGCATCGGGGCTTCCGATACCAGTCAGAGTTCTTCCACTGCCCCATGCCGGGTGCCTAAAACCCGGCAAGTCCAGGCAGGGCACAGGCAGGTGGCTGCTGGGGGGCAGCCCCAGAGGAGGTGAAAGTTGGCCCTGGGGGTTTACATGACTTCAAGGCAGTGGGGGGGGGGGCGTCAATCTGTAAGAAATGATTCACCTTAAGAGGCCTGAGCTTCCTGAGCCAAGAACAAAACAAGTTTCCCAAAACATACTTTTGACCTGCATAGGCACCCACCCAGGCCTGCCCCACAGACCGGGTACGGTCCACACTCCCTGTGCTCCTGCCCGGCCCTCGCTCCCATGGTCCCATGTATCATCCTGCTGGGCTTCCACAACATCCCATTTTACAGATGAGAGGACTGAGGCTACCTCCTGTGAGCAGGAGCTGGAGGCTGGAGGCTGGCAGCCCGGGCCCGGGCATGGTCTGGTCATGGCCTGGTCTGGTTATGCTGAGCCTGAGCAGAGGCAAGCAAACTCCCTTCCTGGGGCCCACTGGCCTGGCTGCTCGGTGCCCCCAGAACTTTGTCCTGAGACTCCACCCCAGTCCAGTAAGGAGAGAGACACACAGCAAAATAGTTATGACCTCATTTTGTTGGTGTGTTGATTATTTGGTTCCCCCAAATGCCTCAGAAAAGGATCCAGGCAGGGTGGCACAGACTTAGAATCCCAGTACTTGGGAGGAGGATCACAGGTTCAAGGCCAGCCTCAGCAACTTAGCAAGACCCCGTTTCAAAATAAAAAGCAAGCCAGGTATGGTGGCGCACGCTTGTAATCCTAGTACTTGGGAGGCTGAGAAGGAGGATCGCAGGTTCGTGGCCAGCCTCAGCAACTTAGTGAGGCTCTCTGCAATATGGTGAGACCCTGTTTCAAAATAAAGAATAAAATAATATTCCCAGTACTTGGGAGGCTGAGACCAGAGGATCCGGGTTCGCGGCCAGCCTCAGCTACTTAGTGAGGCCCTCTGCAACTTAGTGAGACCCGGTTTCAAAATAAAGTATAAAAAATAGGGTCAGGGTTGGGCGTGGTGGCGCACACTTGTAATCCCAGTACTTTGGGAGGCGGAGACCGGAGGATCCGGGAGGCCAGTCTCAGCTCTCTCTCTCTCTCTCTCTCTCCCTGTCTCTCTCTCTCTCTCTCTACTTAGTGAGGCCCTCCACAACTTCATGAGACCCGGTTTCAAAATAAAGTATAAAAAATAGGGCCGGGGGTGTAGCACGGAGGTAGAACGCCCCTGGGTTCAATCCCTGGTACCACAAAAAAAAATATATATATATATAGGGTCAGGGGTATAGCTTAGAGGTAGAATGCCCCTGGGTTCAATCCCCGGTACCGCAAAAAAAAAAAAAAAAGAATAAAATAAGACTGGGAGTGTAGCTCAGAGGCAGAATGCCCCTGGGTTCAATCCCCAGTACCATAAATAAATAAACAATTAAACAAACAAACAAACAAGTAAATAAATGGATAAATAAATAGGGCTGGGGTGTAGCCTGAGGTAGAATGCCCCTGGGTTCAATAGGAAGGAAGGAAGGAAGGAAGGAAGGAAGGAAGGAAGGAAGGAAGGAAGGAAGGAAGGAATTTTTGGAGATCAGTCTTCTACTACCTCCCCATAGATACCCAACAACCTAATAATTTAACTTTTTTTTTTTGCGGTACCGGGGATTGAACCCAGGGGCATTCTACCTCCGAGCTACACCCCCGGCCGACCCTATTTATTATACTTTATTTTGAAACCGGGTCTCATGAAGTTGCGGAGGGCCTCACTAGGTAGAGAGAGAGAAAGAGAGACAGGTTGAGAGAGAGAGAGAGAGAGCTGAGGCTGGCTGCGAACCCGGATCCTCTGGTCTCCACCTCCCAAGTACTGGGATTACAAGCGTGCGCCACCATGCCCGGCATAATTTAACTTTTTTAAGTAAAAAAATTTAAGCAGTGCTGGAAAAATTTAAGTGGTTCTCATTCATTATTTTCCCTTCTAATGGGGTGGGGATGGGTTGAAGGAAGAAGAAAGAAGGAAACAAAAACCAAATGAAACTTCCCCAAACTCATGAGAACACAGAGCAGAGGAGGATAAGGAAAGGCTGGCATTGTCCTTTCGGATCACATCTGGGGAGCAGAGTTGTGTGGGCTCCCCGTCCTACTACTATAGATCCTTTAAGAAAGCGAAGCCCCCGGGGTGCAGGGCACGGCCTAATGTCAATCCTCTAAACCTTTTTATATTTTTCCTCTTAATGCTTCTGAAAAAAATTAGAAATGCTGAAAACTGAAGAAGTAAATTGCTAACATTCCTATAATGCGCGGACACACACACACTCTCTCTCACACACACACACACACACACACACACACACACACACACACTTCAGTATGTTTTTGGTTTTGTTTCACGCAGCAGCAGACCTCCATTTAAATCCCGGCTCTGAGTAAGTTACTTTGTGCTTCTCTACCTAAGTTTCCTCATCAATAAAACGAGGGTGACAGTCACACTGGCCCACCTTCACACCGCCGAGGACATGTGAGACAGTGTGTGGGAAGAGCCTGGGCCGTGAGGACTGCTGCTATTAATGCTGTTGCCATGGACACTAACTCCCAGCCCCCTTGTGAGCCCCAGGGGACTCAGATGGCTCCCACACCCTTATTTATTCCATAGCCACTTAGAGGGCGTGTGCTCTGGGCCGGCCCTGCGCTGGGTGGCAGGGGCACAGAAATGAATGTGACCAGGTCTTGCCCTCAGTCCAGGAAATAAGGCAGGTACTCAAACTAGTTTGGGGCACAACCTTTGGTGACAAGGGTGACAGTGGCCACTCAGGTGGGTGCTGTGGTGCCCTTGAGCCAGGGAGCCACTCTGTAGAGAAGGGGATGGAGTAGCCAACTCAGACCAAAAAAAAAAGGAGGTATGTAAAACAGACATACGCAAGGACACTTTGGAAGAAATGCCCAGGTGGCCCCAGCACACGCGGCCTCTCTGGGAATGGCAGCTGTGGATTCTTGGCTTCAGCAGATATTGGCATGAGACAGAGCTGCGGAGTCTTAGCCTTGAATGACATGTGGGGAGAGCTGGGCTGCGCCCTCACACCAGCAAGAATACTTTCAGCTGCAAGGTGCAAATAGCTTAGCAAGTAAATGACGAAGGATCCCATGTAGCAAGGAGGAAGGGACATCCACAGTTGGTTCATTCAGCAGCTTAACCAGTTAATTCCCTGCCTCCGCTCTGCCATCTTCAGCGTCAGACAATTCTCAGACTTGTCCCTTTATAAACCTAAAGTGATAAACCCAACCCCAGCTGAGGCCCCTGTCATGTGGTGGCAGCGTCCCCAGGCACCTCCCAGGACCACCGCCTGGTCTGAGACTCCACCTGGGAGAACACAACCCCGCCTGGGGGTCAGGCAGGTTCTCTTGCAGGGACGGGCCACTCGGAAGGTTCTTCCCCAGCCTGGCCCACGTTTGTCCCCGGGTTGTGTTGTGGCATTAGCCAGAGCATTCCAGTGCCCACCTAGTTCTTGCCCGGTCCTGGGCATCTGCAGAACCCTCTGGTTTCACGGTGACCTTCCTTCTACAATGGTAACCACGTCACATGCAGATCCCACAACGTCCAGAGGTGGGAGGGCCACCATCTGTTCTTTAGATCTCTCTCGCCCCCTCTCTCTTTTACTATTGGGGTTCTCCGGCGGACGCTACTTGCTCCATAGTCCCGCCACAGAGGGTTGCTGCTTTAAGGCAACTCCCTGAAAACTATTCCATGGTTCCTGCCACGGAAGGTCACTGCACCAGACAGCATCCTGAAAATTGTTCTGTGGTTCCTGCCACGGAAGGTTGCTGCACCAGACAGCATCCTGAAAATTGTTCCGTGGTTCCTGCCACGGAAGGTCACTGCACCAGACAGCATCCTGAAAATTGTTCCGTGGTTCCTGCCACGGAAGGTCGCTGCACCAGGCAGCTTCCTGATCAATAGTCTTCTCACATGAAAACGACACGAAGTCTGATATAATAATTTGCAGAATAATTACATTTAATAATTGGGGGACCAGGGAGGAGATAGAGATGACAAATTCTCCAGGCCTTCTGTAGCCAGGGCCTTATTTTTATAGAAACTTTAGACAAAGCATCATAAAAGTTAATCAAACACAGAAATCAACAATTATCATGGGTTACAGTAAAGAAGGTCAGTGAGGCAGGCATGTGACAAGCTTGGAGGAAGGAGGGATTAACCATTACTGGGTGGAGACGACATCAAAGACCCACCTTGAAGATTACACCAGGTCCCTTGGAATGTGTCCACTTGGGGACGAATCCCACCCGGCCAAATACCATGTATTCAAACTGAGCTGGTCCAAGATGATAATCTCAATGTGCTTCTAAGACAGGCCTCGGCCCTCGACATTTTACAATCTAGGAACTCTTTCTAGAATTCTCCCAATTTCCCTCCACTTCTGACCAGCCAGGAGACACCATATGCCTATACCAGAACTGATGTCTGGCGAGAGGAGTGAACCAAGATGCCTGCCTGAGCCAAGATGCAAGATGGCAGAGTAGAGCGGAAGAAGCGGGGGACCTTCCACAAGGTCATCTACCCCGGCGCGACCTCGACCTGCTGCTGGACACATTCCCGGAGCAGCATGCTCAGCCGTACGCGCTTCGCCACGGCACCGACTGCGCCTGGCCAGCATGAGAAGCAGCGCCCGCTCGCCATGGCACCCGCGCAAGCCAAGGGCAGCCCATGCAGCAGCGGCTGAGAAGACACACCTGCCAGATGTGATCCTCTGGCAGAGATGGTGGGCCTGGACGGTCTGGTCTGGTCTGGACTGGTCTGGACTGGTCTGGACTGGTCTGGTCGGCATCTGCAATCAGGAAACCAGGTGGAGATAAAAGCCCAAGATGATTGCAGCTACCACAGCCCATGATGCACAGCCATGACAGGGCCCCACTCCTCCTGCTTCATTCCCCTGCAGCCTGCCTGGCCAATAAAGGTGCGCATGTCTCTAAAGAAAGACTCTCCCCTGGGGCAGGCCCCTCCAGAAGCACTAGATGTGGTATAGGAGGATAAAAATAATGGTGGGAGCAGGGCGTGGTGGCGCACACTTGTAATCCCAGTACTTGGGAGGCGGAAACCGGAGGATCCGGGTTCGCGGCCAGCCTCAGCTACTTAGTGAGGCCCTCCGCAACTTCGTGAGACCCAGTTTCAAAATAAACGATAAAAAATAGGGCCGGGGGTGTAGCGCGGAGGTAGAACGCCCCTGCGTTCAATCCCCGGTACCGCAAAAAAAAAAAAAAAAAAAAAAAAATGGTGGGGCTGTGTGTGCCAGGAAGGCAGGGTAGGCAGGGAAGAGGTGTGAGCAAGTAATGCCGAGTCATTACTCAACCTCTGTGCCTCAGTTTCCTCGACTACAAAATGGGAATAATAGCACTTACCTCATAGGGTTACTTTGTGGATAAAACAACCTCTATGAGGCCCCCCAGAATTAGCCAGCATGGCGGCTCACACCTGTAATCCCAAACACTTGGGAGGCTGAGGTAGGAAGACTGAAGTTCAAAGCCAGCCTGGGCAACTTAGCGAGACCCTGTCTCAAAACAAAAAATGAAAAGGGCTGGGGATATAGCTCAGTGGTAGAGTGCCCCTGGCCTCCATCCCCAGTACCACCAAAAACAAACTAGAATAGTGCTTAGCACATACTCATCAATTGATAACTATCAGTTATCATCATCCCTATTGTTCCATTTTTAAACCATCCTTCACTCTTACCAAAACCCATTAGGTTCCAAGATGAAAACAAACCTAACAGTATGAAAAGTGGGGGTTCTCTTCCTCTCTGGGCCTCAGTTTTCCTCATCTGTAAAGCAGGATGATTGGGCCAAGTGACCTCTGCCCGCTGCCCTTTCCAGCCCCAGTTCTCTCTGGGATCAGTGATAGTCCTGGACCGCAGCATGCTTTAACCCCCTCACCCCACCCCCACCCCAGCCTTGCTCAGGCGATGTCCTCAGCTTGGAGTGGACCCCATCTTTTGGGGCCTACCTCAAATGCCCCATCTCAGAATCCCTTCCACATCTCCGGTTCGCTGAGCCTGGCTCAGAGTGCACTCAGCCCTGCAGGGAGCTGTCGCTCCTGCCCCTCCAGGTTGGTAGGCGGTGAGCAAGGGTGTCTTGGACAGTGAGCCCCGGAGTGTCTGAGCTTCTGAGTGTCCGGTGACCAGCAGGGGTGGTGCACAGCAGGGGCCTGGATTGTGCTCCTTCCTCTTTCTTACTGGAGCAGGGAATGTTTAGTGAGGCCAGGGAGTATTCGAAGCACTTTCTATGGAATGTCTTATAGTAGTTAATATTATTGTCTCTATAGATGAGAGACCTGAGGCTCAGAAAGGTTAAATGACTGACCCAAGGTCACACAGCAGATGAATGATGGGAGTTAGGATTGTATCGCACATCTGTCAGGTTCCAGAGGCCCAGTTTCCTAAACAGATATGCCATCCCCATACGATGCCCGGGTGCCGAGTGCAGCCTGCAGGGACTAAGGCCACGGGACTCTAAGGAGCCACCACCACACAGTGGGTTTTTTCTTAATGCTTTATTATTTAAGAATAGTTCTAGATCTTGAGATAATGGAATTCTAACATACCTCCCCCCATATTATCTTGCATCAGTGTGATATATTTGTTACAATTAATGAACCAATATCAATATGTATGGATACATATTAGCTAAAGTCCATAGTTTACAATAGGGGTCTCTCTTTGTGTGGTTTAGTTTTATGGGATTTTTTTTTCACAAACATGTATTTATTATCATAACTCATCCAGTTCCTATATGACACAGCTTATTTGCTTTATATTCAAGTTGTTTTACATGCTGCTTTAAATTGTACTTTTGTAGATGATCTTGCAACTTCTCAGCATGTTGTATAGCCTCTGTGTGTTGATTCTGTGCTTCTTGCAACTCAGAACTCATTTTCTCTTGTTCTAGTTCCACCCTTTTTTGTTTGCAAAGGTGATTGGCCAGAACGCCATCTTGTAATATTTTGGCATTTCGTTGTTCAGAAAGTTGCCTCTGGATGTCATTTCGTTCTTCTAAAACCTGCTTCAAATTCTTTAAAAATATGGAACGCTTCATGAATTTGTGTGTCATCCTTGCACAGGGGCCATGCTAATCTTCTCTGTATCGTTCCAATTTTAGTATATGTGCTGCCAAAAAGCAAGCACAGTTTTATGGGATTTGACAAATATATAATGTCATGTATTGAACATTATAGTATCATATAGAACACTGGCACCGGCCAAAAAATCCTGTGCTCCACATATACATCCCTATCTCCCCACATCCTAACCCTAAGCCTCTGGAAACCGTTCATCTTTTTACTGTCTCTATAGTATTGCCTTTTACAGAATATATAGTTGGAATCATACAATGTATAGGCTTTCAGCCTGACTTCTTTCACTTAGTAATATGCATTGAGCTTCTTCCATGTGTGCTCTTTGGTAGTTCATTTCTTTTTGTTGTTGAATACTATTCCATTGTGGGGTAGCTCACTCACCTATTGAAGGACAGCTTGATACGTCCACTTTTTAGTGATTATTGACAAAGCTATTCAATAATAAACATGTGACAGTTTTTGCATGGACACAAGTTTTCAACTCAAGTGGGTAAATACCTTGCAGTGCGATTGCTGGATTTTATGGTGAGAATATGTCCAGCTTTGTGACAAATTGCCACACTGTCTTCCAGAGTGGGTGGGCCATTTTGCATTCCCACAGCAGTGAGGAGGACTTCTGTTGCTCCCATATCCTTCCTAGCTTCTGGGATTGTCTGTTGTTTGCTAGCTGTAATGTTAGCCATTCCAATAAGGGTGTAGGGGTATCTCGTTGTTTTAATCAGCAGTTCCTCACTGATAAGTTATGTTGAGCATCTGTTCATACTCTTGTTTGCCATCTGTATATCTTCTTTGGTGAGGTGTCTATTCAGATTTTTTGCCTCCCCCATCCCCTTTCTCAGAACTGGGGATCAAACCCCTCATGCTAGGCAAGCGCTCTACCACTAAGCTACACCCCCCAGCCTTGCCCATTTTTAAAATTGGGTTGTTTGCTTATTGTTGATTTTTAAGAGGATTCAAATACAAGTCATTTAGCAGATATGTTTTGCAAGTATTTTCTCCTAGCCTATGGTTTATTTATTTTGTGGTACTGGGGATTGAACCCAGGGGCATTCTACCTACAAGCTAC
>PVJS01024646.1:15125-28604 GCA_004027185.1 Glis glis
GAGAGAGAGAGAGAGAGAGAGAGAGAGAGAGAGAGAGACGGGGGGGAGAGAGAGAGAGAACGCTCGTGCGCACGCGCATGTGCGAGCTGAGGCTGGCCGCGAACCCGGATCCTCCGGTCTCCGCCTCCCAAAGTACTGGGATTACAAGCGTGCGCCACCACGCCCAGCTCTATTTTATTTTTATATTGAAACAGTGTCTCACTAGGTTGATAAGAGTCTCACTACTTAGTGAGGCTGTCCTCGAACCTGCAATCTCAGCCTACCAAGTACTGGGATTACAGATGTGCGCTACCACATCTGGCTTTTCATTTTCTTAACAGCATCTTTTGCAGAGCAGGTTTTTAATTTTAATGAAGTTCAACTTATCCATTTTCTTCATGAATATTTTTGTTATATCTGAAAAAACTCACTGCCAACCCCAAAATTACCTAGATTATCTTCTATGGTATCTTTTTATTTTTGCGTTTTACATTTAGGTCTATGAGCTATTTTGAGTTAATTTTTATGAAAGGTGTAAAAGTCTGTGTCTAGATTCATTTTTTTTTTGCACATGCTGTTCAGTTGTTCCAGCACCATTTGTTGAAAAGACTATCTTTTTTCTATTGAGACATCTGTCAAAAATGTTTACATGGGTCTATTTCTGGCCCCTCTATTCTGTTCATTGATCTATTTGTTCATTCACCAACACCACACTATGTTGGTTACTGTAGCTTTATAGCAGGTTTTGAGATTTTATAGAGTCAGTCTTCTGACTTTTCTGTAGTTCTTCTCTGTAATTTTGTTGGCTATTCTGTCAATATCCACAAAGTAACTCACTGTAGTTTAAGTTGGGGTTGTGTTGAATCTGTAGAACAAGCCGGGAAGAAATGTCTAAACAATGTCAAATGTTCCTATCTGTGAACAAGAAAGAGCTCTCCAATTCTTTGCATGTGTGCATGTGTTTTAATTAAGTTTCCGATTTAGTCCAAAACAAAATACTGGATTCCTCACCAAGGGTTACCTCAAAGCAACCACTATCATGGTCATTGCCATAGCAGCAAGTGCAGAGGTGAAATCAGACGTGTGCAGGGCCACCAACATGCCTGGGAACCGCGACACCCCTAATTCTTCCCTCCTGCAGCTTCCTTCTTAGCCCTTCCTTTGACCTTCTTCTCTTCCACCTTCTCCTCCTTCTCCAGCACTTCCACAATCTTGGCCACCTGGCTGGTGGAGATGTCAATGTCTTCTTTGTCTATCAGCTCAATCACCTTGATGAAGCTGTCCATGTTGATTTTGCCATCCTTATCTTTATCCAGCGTTGAGACCAAGCCGATCAGCTTATTTTCTGGAATTTGCTTGATTTGCTTCATGGCAGTGGTGAGCTCGGAGATACTGATGAGGTTCTCCCCTGCAGGTGAGCCTTCCCCTGGCCCCAGCTTGCCAGCCCTCTGGTCCATCTCCAGCTGCGAGATCAAGCCACCTATCTGCCCTATCATCTGCTGCACCCTCTTTGTTAGTCTCTTGCTGGCTTTAGATTCCTCCACACATCTTTCTCCACCAGTCTTTAAGAGCTCCTCCTTGATCTCTTGCAAGTCCTCACTATAGTCCTGGACCTCTCCCTTCAGCAGCTCCAGCTCCTCCTTCTCCTTGATCAGGCTTTTCTTCTGCTCCTTCAGTTTACTACAGGCACTGCTGAGTATGTCAATTTCTTCCTTAGTTATTTCCTCTTCCTTCAAGACCTCCAGCACAGGGGCGGTGTCCTTCAGGGACTCTGATGGTAGGATCACATCCGGCACTTCTGGCCTCCCAGGGGCACCTTGTACCACCACCTCCGCTGCTTGGGAGTGCAGCTGCAGCTCCTTCTCCCGGTGCTCCTGCTGGATGGCCGCCTCCTCCTGCAGCGTGGCCTCTAGTTTCACCCTGTTGTCCACCTGCTCACCCTCAATCTCGGCCACTTTCACCTGGGCTTCCTTCATCACCACCTCGGGGAGGGTCTGCAGTGTGGATGTGAGCTGGTCAGCGGGAGAGAGGGTGTTCGGGAAGTACATGGTCTGCGATAATATAAGCAGAGATGTGGGGATCTTTTGCTGCAGGTGCAAGTCCAGCCACTGCTTCAGCTGGGCCCTCAGCCCATCTTCGGTGACCCCGAGAGCAGGCATGCCTCGCGCCCGACAGGCTGACTGCAGCTCCTTGACATTCAGGCTGTTCACCCCTTCCTCAGCAATCAGCTTGTCGTCGGCCTTGATGGCCCTGAGCTTCATGGTGAGCTGGAAGCGCAGGAAGTTGTTGGTGCCCATGGTCTGGAGCTCCAACAGCTTGCACAGCGCCGTCAGCTGTGGCCGGTTGAGGTTGTCCAGGGTCAGCTCATCCTCAAACAACTTGGAAAAAAGCATAATTTCCTCCTTGCTGGGTCTTTCCCCAGTCTCTCGGATCTTCTTGAAAAGCAGGGAGAAGTCTTTGGCAGCGCTCCCCTGGGCTGCCTTTTTCTTAAAAGCCATCGCCTCCACAGTGTCCTGTAGAAACTTGGCCAGCTCCAGCTTGACCCGCAGCTTCTTCTTCAGCTTCTCCTCCTTGGCCGACTGGCTCTGGAAGGTGGACGGCAGCATGTTGGGAAAGAGCTTCAGGACAACGGGCAGCAGGAACTCCATGAAGGGAACCACCACAAACACCAAGAGCGGGACCAGGCGGAAGAGGTCAGCGGACACCCGGACCAACTGCCTGTGCTCCCGGCGGCTCAGGCTGTGGCCCTTGAGAATCTTCCAGAGCGTGCGCGCGGCGACCTTGGTGTCGATCCAGAGCAGGCGGAAGCCGTGGTAGTAGTGCTTCAGCCCATCCAGGACCCTCTGCCGTAGGGACTTCGCCCCCTCCGCGGGGACGCCGGACACCAAGCCGCCTTCCTCCAGCTTCCTGTCCTTGTCCTTGAGGGACTCGGGAGACCTCACCGAGGAGTCACTGCCAAGAGGGGGCGAGGAGTGCCAGCGGCGCACGGGAAGGCGCCCGGGTTCCATGGCGACCAAGCACGGCGCTGTCATCCCGGCGCGCAGGCGCTCGGGCCGCAGAGGCCAAGCGCGGAGGTGCGCGAAGGCCAGGGAGGCCGGGTGGAGCGCAGCGCGGCGGGACGGGGCCGCGGCGTGGGCGCCACCGGCACGGGCCCGCTCCCCCGGGCGCCCCTCCGGAGCAGCGGGGCCAGGCCGCGGGAGGCGGGCGTGCGCCCAGCCCCGACCGCGCCTCGGCAGGACGGAGGCCATGAGCCTCCTCCGGCTTCCTGGCCAGCGCCCGCGCCTCCTCGCCAGCGCCCGCGCTTCGCCTCCGGGCCGGCGGGGCCGGCGGGCGGCGGCGGTTGCTCCCGGTGGCCGGCGCTCAGCTCTCGGCCCCGCGCTGGTCGCGATCGCGGCCACTTCCGGGCGCGGACTTCCGGTGACGCAGGGCGGGAAGGAGGCCTCCTCCCATTGGGCCTGGGCACCCACGTGATCCGCGCGTCCGGAAGTTATGGGCTCCTCGCATAGATCCTGCACATACTTTGGTAGATTTATTAGATTTATACCTTTTTTTTTTTTTTGGTGCATTATTGGGGATTGAACCTAGTGGTGCCCTACCACTGAGTTACATCCCCAGCCATTTTTAAAGATTTATTTATTATTTATAATTTTGGAGATAGGGTATGGATGTAGGTTGCCAAGGCTGGCCTGGTACTTGCAATCCTCCTGCCTCAGCCTCCGGAGTAGCTGGGATTACAGGCATAGGCTACCGCGCCCTTCTATAAGTATTTCTTTCCTTTTTCCTTTTTTTCTTTTCTTTGTTTTGTTTTTGTTTGTTTGTTTGTTTGTTTTGTGGGGTTTTTTGTGGTACCGAGGATTGATTTACCTCCGAGCTACACCCCCGGCCCTATTTTTTATTATTTATTTTGAAACAGGGTCTCACTAAGTTGCAGAGGGCCTCACTAAGTAGCTGAGGCTGGCCGCGAACCCGGATCCTCCGGTCTCTGCCTCCCAAGTACTGGGATTACAAGCGTGCGCCACCACGCCCGGCTCCTATTTCTTGAACTTGAATGTGCACACGAATCCCCAGGGGATCTTGTTAACACAGAGAATCAGATCGAGTGAGCCCGGAGTAGGACCCATGATTCTGCATTTCCAACAGGCTCCGGCTCTTATTGGTGTTGCTGGTCCAGGGACCACATTTGGAGAAACAACTCTAAAAGACCCTGCATCTCTCTGAGGCCTGGTGCCTTTCTGGTTTCTTCTCTCATTGCACCGGCCGGATTCCATCTTACTCTCCAGTCCTGCCCCCAGCCACCTCTGGGGCTACCTCTGAGGAGCATTACGAAAAGCCTCCTACGGGAAGGTCAGCCACCCACACAAACTAGCTGGCCAGCACAGGCTAAGTCTATGAGTTGGGCCCAGCATCTCTGATCACCTCTGAGGTCCAAGAACTGAGTGGTACTTGTGTCACCTGTGAAATGGAGAAATGAGCACAGAGCCTTGCGGGGTGACCTGAGGACTGAGTTCACACATATAAAGCCCACAGCTGAGCATTTGGTGCACAGTAAGCACTATTTAAGGCTCTGTCTTACTTTGTTGAATGCATAACCAGAAGATGTGAATTTGAACTTGACTTACAGATCAATGTAGTAGTCCTCAAATTCAAGTGTGTATGAGAATCACCTGGAGGGCCCATTCAACACAAAGCACTTTCCCTGTTAATAGGTCTGGAGTAGGAATAGGAGAATCTGCCCTTTTGACAAGTTCCTAGGTACTGCTGCTGGTTCAGGGACCAACTGTGAGCACCTTTGGTCTTGGGACAACTCCTACCCCTGCCCCTGCCCCATTAGGAGCCCAAAGGTCAGAGCTGGCAGTGCTAGGCCAGGTCACAGGAGGAGTGAGGAGATTTATCAACAGCCTGGGCTCCAAGGACACCAGAGGGGCGTGTCCGAGGCCCAGGACCCCTCAGCAGGCCTCCCCTGCAGCCTCCTGCCTGGCCCTGCGCCCTGGCCCTCCGAAGGCCCCTCCGCCCAGCTTTGTTTGCATTCCTGCAGCCTGCGTCAGCCTGGACAGCAGGCGTGTCTATGCGGCTGGCCTGCTGCAGCCCTGATGGCTGGCCCTGCACTGCAGGCCTCCTGGGCCCGGCCAAGGTGGCCACGCAGGGCTCACTTAGCAGGCCAGTGACTCATGCTTCCTCCCGGATTCCGGGAAATGCGTTCCTGCTGCCGCCGCTGCTTTCTTCTTGTTTAATGAGAAGTCCTCTGCAGACTTCCATGGCAACCTCAGGATGGGGAGGCAGGGGGAGGAGGAGGCCAAATCCATTCCCAGGAGGGGCCCCAAGGATTCCCATCTCTCTCTCTCTCTCTCTCTCTCTCACACACACACACACACACACACACGCACGCACGCACGCACACACTCCCACCCTCTTGCCAGTCCCGGCCTGAGCCCCCAACCCACCGGGGAGCTTTGGTCCAGGAGGGCCAGCCCCAGAAATGCTTGTTTTTATTAAAAAGGAATGGCCTCACAAAGGCACGACTGTAGGAAAGGTTGTAATTTGCCCAAATAAAACTTAATTTGATCCATGAAATAGCTGTGGTTTATTGTGTAATAGATGTGCTATGTGTTTCAATTTAATAGAAGCCAATATAATAGGGGGCCAGCAGGGGCCTCCAGGGGCCCACTCCTTCCCCCACGCACAGTAGGGCCACACAGCCCGCTCCGATGGCCAGACCCTCCACCAGGACAGGATGGAGAAGGGCCGGCCAAAGACCTCTGGCCCAGACCACAGAGGCTCATGGGAGAGACAGCCTGGGGACAGAACAAGTAAGAGTGCTCGAAGGAAAAAAGAGAAAAGAAATGAAAACCACCCTTTTTCCAAAGCAAGCCTGCGGGCGTGCGAGGCTGGGGGGTGCGGGGGCTGAGTCACTTTCCTGCCTGCTGTTGGGGTGGGAGGGCCTCTGCCAGGGGCTGTGGGAGAAAGAAGGCCGGGTTTGTCACTGAGAGCGTGCTGAGGGGGTCCCTCCCTCTGGACAAGCCTCTGGGACAGTCTCCCGGGCAGCCTGGGCCCCGGAGCCTTTGTGTGCAGTCTGTGCACAGGCTCAGAGTGAAGGCAGCACAGGCCGGGTGAGGCCCCAGAGGCAGCCCAGCCTTGCACCCCCTGCCCTAGCCTACCCTGGTGCTCAGTAAACAATCGTCATTTCATTACCATTATTCCTCTCTTTCTGAATTCTCTTCTATGGCCTGGCGTCCACTGTGCACCACCAACATGCCTAGCTCGAGGCTTCCTGCACACCCCCTGCTAAGGGTTTCCTAATCCATCTGTGCACTGGGGGTTCCGCATTGAGGCTCAGAAAACCCTCTGTACCCTGACTGCCTCAGAAACAAACCACATATGAACCCAATGACTGCAAGAACAGAAAGCAGCTACCCAGGCAGCGTTTGCAGGACACGGTCTTCTCGTTTGTTCTTCCAAGGAAACACCACCTCACTGCCAAACCCGCTGTTGGGCTGAGAAGGGGGGTCTGTGGGACTTCAAGAAGGGCAGGAGCCTCATTAGTCCAAATAGGGTCTTCCAGCAACTATAGTCAAGCGGCTTCCACAGAAAGCCACACGGAGATGTGATGCCCCCCGTCACCTTGCAAGGACTTCAGGATGCTCCTCATCTCCACCGCTGCCCTGCCAAGTCCCATCCATGCCCACTGAACCATGTGGTGGCCGGGAGCCCAGGTAGAAAGCTGTGCTGTGGCCTGGGCACCCAGGGCTCCAACACAAGGCTCCCATGAGATCAAAGCCCTTAAGGACTGTGACTTGCCCAAGGCCACAGCAGCTGTGTGTGTGTGTGTATGCGTACATTACCATTCTGCCTTGTTGATGTCCCTTAATCTTGGTACCACACAGGGGTGCTACTGGAACAAGTGTGGAAGTATACTATTGAATGATACAGCTAGGTGTGGTGGCACACGTACTGAGGTGCTGAGACAGGAGGATTGCAGGTTAGCGAGACCCTGTTTCAAAATAAAAATAAAAAGAGTTGGGAGTGTAGGTCAGAGGTAGAAACCCTCTGGGTTCAATCCCTAGTGCCAAAAAAAAAAAAGAAAAGATACAAATGCGAGCATTCATTTATTGTTACTTAATAGTCAAACTCAATTAAGCAGAATACCAGCAGTTAGAAATATTTAATTGAGGTTTAACACCAAAGGATTTTTGTTCAGCTTTTATTGTGGAGAATCAGTTTTTGTAATTCTTATTTATAATGAAGTTTAATATAATAAAGATAATATGTGATTTATGTAGAAAATTTTGAAAAATGTGGGAAAATACAAAAGAAAAAGAATGAAGCCGGGCGTGGTGGTGCACGCTTGTAATCCCAGTACTTTGGGAGGCGGAGACCGGAGGATCCGGGTTCGCGGCCAGCCTCAGCGCACATGCGCTTGCACGATCGATCGATGGATAGATCGATCGGTCTATCTCTCTCTCTGTCCCTCTCTCTCTCTCTCTCTCTCTCTCTCTCTACCTAGTGAGGCCCTCCGCAACTTCGTGAGACCCGGTTTCAAAAATAAAGCATTAAAAAATAGGGCCGGGGGCGTAGCGCGGAGGTAGAACGCCCCTGCGTTCAATCCCCGGTACCGAAAAAAAAAAAAAAAGAATGAGAAATTATCCCTGATTCCAGATCCCAGATAAAGTCACTGCTTATATTTGACATTCATGTATGCATGCATTAATATCAGTCTGTATGTATATATTCACCACTAAAGATGTGCCAGGGACTGAACTCAGTGCTTACTGCATTATCTGTGTGTACGTATAAATGAAACATCACATTACATACATGTAGGTTTGTCATCTGCTTTTTTCCACGCAGTATTATGTAATATTTTCCCCCATATAATTAAAAACATTCTAAAGCCAGTCATGGTGGCGCATGCCTGTAATCCTAGTGCTTGGGAGACTGAGACAGGAGGATCACAGGTTCGAAGCCAGCCTCAGCAACTTAAGTGAGACTCTCAGCAACTTAGCGAGGCTGTGTTTTTTTTTAAAGGGGGGGGTGAGGAGAGCTGGGGATGTAGTGTGGAGGTGGAATGCCCCCTGGGTTCAATCCCCAATACAAAAAAAAATCTAAAACCAGCCGGGCATGGTGGTGCACGCTTGTAATCCCAGTACTTGGGAGGCGGAGACCGGAGGATCCGGGTTCGCGGCCAGCCTCAGCTACTTAGTGAGGCCCTCGGCAACTTTGCGAGACCTGGTTTCAAAATAAAGTATAAAAAATAGGGCCGGGGGTGTAGCTCAGAGGTAAAATGCCCCTGGGTTCTATCCCTGGTACCGCAAAAAAAAATCTAAAACATAATATTTTTCTTTATAAAAATAACACACACTTATGGTAAGGTAAATAGTCCAGAAAAACAGAAAGTGGAAAGAAAAAAACAAGTTGTGCCTCAACCTCCCTCCCATTCCCCAGACACAATTGCCATTAACAATTAAAAAGGCTGGGTGTGGTGGTACATGCTTGTAATCTCAGTACTTGGGAGGCTGAGACAGGAGGATCGCAAGTTCACGGCCAGCCTCAGCTACTTAGTGAGGCTATCTGCAACTTAGTGAGACCCTGTTTCAAAATAAAGAATAAAAAATAGGGCTGGGGGTGTAGCTCAGAGGTAGAATGCCCCTGGGTTCAATCCCCAGTACCACACACACACACACACACACACACAAAAGACAAAAAAGGCCGGGCATGGTGGTACATGCTTGTAATCCCAGTACTTGGGAGGCTGAGACAGGAGAATCACAGGTTCACAGCCAGTCTCAGCAACTTAGTGAGACCATCTGCAACACAGTGAGACTCTGTTTCAAAATAAAAGAATAAAATAGGGCTGAGTGTGTAGCTCGGAAGTAGAATGCCCCGGGTTCAATCCCCAGTACCACAAAAACAAAACAAAACAACAACAACAACAAAAAAAACACTTAAAAAGGATTTTAAAAGTCTACATAATGTTTTTGTCACATAGCGGTGCCATCCTTTTTGTAATTCCCTACTATTGGATATTTAAACTGTTTCTGAAATTTTCTATTATGAAAAAGAATATTTCTCAGGAAAGATACAACCCCCATTCTCAGAGGTAGAATTACTGGAACAAAGAGACAAAGAGAATAGACTTTTTTTTTTTTTTTTTTTAGTGATGAGATCTCACTATATTGCCCAGGCTAGACCCAAACTCCTAGGCACAAGGGGTCCTCCTAAGGGCATAAGTATTTGAAACACCGATTTCCCAAAAGCCCCGTCGGCACGTAAGGAAAAGTGCATCGTGCGTCGCTCACGTAGGCTCAGCTCTGTTGAGCACAGCTTTGTTTTTAAAAAATAGTTTGGCCAAAGTGTTAAGTGAAAAAGAACATCTTTCTATTTTCATTGAATCTTTTGTTTTCCAAAGAGAGTAAACATTTTTCCATATGTTTAGTCACTTAAATATTCCTTTTGTTGATTTTCTTTTTATATCCAGGGTCCATGTTTTCCTATAGAGGCTTTTAGATTTTTTTCTTTTTGATTTGCAGGTGCTCTTTACATATTTGTTTTTTCTATTTTAAGTCTCATTATGGTATGTTTTGATATCCAGAAGTTTCTAATTTTAAGTATACAAATACATACATCTTTTCCTTTATAATTTCTTCCATTACTGTTGGGCTTAGAGGAGCCCTTTACCATCCAGAGATCAAAATCACGAACATTTTATGCAAGTTATTTTATGGTTTCATTGTTTTCACATTTTACAGTCTCATCCATCTGGAACTTATTCTGCTTTATAGAGTGAGGTGAAGATGTAGCTATTCTCCTCTTCACGCTCCCCTCCCCACCCCCCAGGTTTCCCCAGCACCATTTATTTAGCAAATCTTCCTTCCCAGGGGATTTTAGTGAAGTGTAGCAGCCCTGGGCACTGTGCTGTCACCATCTGAGGACACTGCCATCTTCCAGTTATACCTTTAGCCTGTGTTTACTCACCAAGGGCCAAGGCCCTCGGCTTCCTACTGAGGACACAGAAACTAACACCACAGTTACCACCTCGAGCAGCTCCCAGGCTAGGGGAAAATCGGGCTTGTAAATAATCACACCACAGCGTTCAGAAGGTTTCAATCAGGAGGAGTGTGGGTGCTGCAGGGGGAGGACTCATCCAGCAGGGTTTACCTGTGCCAGGTGAGGGGAGAGCATTAGGGTACGGGTCCCAGAGGAAGGAATAGATGAACAGGAACATTGAGATGAAACAGGCAGACCGGGCGTGGTGGCGCATGCTTGTAATCCCAGTACTTGGGAGGCTGAGACCGGAGGATCCGGGTTCGCGGCCAGCCTCAGCTACTTAGTGAGGCCCTCCGCAACTTTGCGAGACCCAGTTTCAAAATAAAGTATAAAAAACAGGGCCGGGGGTGTAGCTCGGAGGTAGAATGCCCCTGGGTTCAATCCCCAGTACCACAAAAAAAAAAAAGAGAGATGAAACAGGCACATACCCTCAGGTGACCCCAGGGGGACCAGGGTGGCCAGCTGGGGCAGAAGGAGGCAATTCTGTCTCTATGCCATTTTGTCCATGTGTCTCCTCATAAATACATTAAATATTCATAAGAATCTTGACTTTGAATGAATAGGAAAGAGTTTGACAGGTAGTGGGGTGGGTGAAGGACGTTCTAGGAAGGAGGACAACACGAGCAGAAGCTGGGAGTTGTAAACCGGCCAGGCCTGTTCAGGCAGCACGGCTGGTTCAGCCCAGGGAAGGTGGGGAGCTACAGACTGCCACCAGCCTTCGAGGCCGCCACAGAGCTTGGCCTTGACCCGCAGCCGATGCGTGGCCCGCACAGGAGAACGCGTGAGCCAGGGCTGCACTGCAGCAAGAGCCACCTGGCTGCGTGGTAGAGAGGAGAACATAGCGGTTGTAGAGCAGGTGTGGAGAGCCATGAGAGTCAGCAGTGACAATGTCAGGAGAGACGGCAACACATCCGGAACGGCAGAGGTCTGGGCTGTCCCTGCCGCCTGGAAGCTGCTCCTGGAGGGGGTCAGTCAGTAGGCACCTGGCCTTCGGTCACTGTGGGTCCCACTCATGGCGGGAACTTCTGGGGCCCCTTTGCTCAAGTCCAACCGCAGTGCGCTTGGCTTCTCTGGGGCAAGAGCCAAAGGTCTACGAAGCTGAAGAACCCAAGGACAACCAGACCAGTCTCTGTAGCAAGAGAGGGAGTCAGTTAATTCTAAGACAGTTGCAGCCACGAGGCAGAGGCGCACCTGGGCAGTTTGCACGTGAGGAATCCTGTGCCCTTTCCCAGGGGCCGCAGCCTTGCGTTCCCTCCAGGAACACGAAAGCGACGTGTTCCCTTCCAGGAGCCATCTTCACCCTGTGTCCAGTCATGCCCAACTGTACCCAGACTTTCTTCCAGAAGGGTCAAATACGAGAACAACAAGATGTTTTTTATAAAATGTAACCAGAATTCAGTTTGAATCCTCGAACTGCCCCTCTGGTCAGACCAACGACCAGAGGTCGTATCAGCTAGGCGGGGGGTCAGGGGAAGCAGGAAGCATCATGCCCAGGAGTTAATAGAACAGGATCTCGAATGTTCAGAATAGGTCTCCTTAGCCTCCCACCCCTTTCGCCTGGGTCATTACCCTGGAATTGGCTGAGAGTAGATGATCCCTTCATGGGGGCAGCCACAACCAATGACCGAACGGTCTTCCTTAGCTGTGTCGACTAGGAGAAGGCGAGGAAGATGGCGATGGAAACCCTGAGCCAAGTTCTGAGGAGTCCATTTCAACATTCAATACCAGGCACCCGTGGATGGCAGGCGGTGTGGAAGGCCATCGAATACCTTGACGGTCAGCTCACCGTTGAGCGCCTTCTACAATCAAAGGCACAGCAGCGCCAGGCTAGAAGTGATACAGGAAGTTTAAACCGTGACACAGACTAGTTTCAAGGACCGCGACAGTGTGGCTGGAAGTAGCTGATCAGATCGGAACAGTGATATATAACTCGAAAAAGTGGCGAGAGCAGGGAGGCACCCGCCGACAGCCAGGACAACACGAGGACCAGGTGGTGGGGTTGATGGCAAGAATTCCTCGAGATTTCCTTGGGTCCATTTCTCATTCTCCAGTGGGTCACCATTGAATGATAAACTCAACCAGAAGCAGTCAGAGCCCTCACACACCAATTTTTTTTTTTTTTTGTACTGGTGATTGAACCAAGGGGCATTCTACCTCTGACCTATACATCCAGCCTGTTTTATTTTTTATTTTGAAACAGGGTCTCACTAAGTTGCTGAGGCTGGCCTTGAATCTTCTATCCTCCTATCTCTGCCTCCTGAGTACTGGGATTATAGGCATGTGCCACCACACCCAGCTTACGAACCATTTCTTCATCTGTGGTTTCCTCTGGAAAATTGTCTGTCTTGGGGAAATTTCCCCAAGCCGGCCCAAATTCCCTTATGTTCTTGATAGCGGCCAGGATCTGTTGTAGAAAACAAAACAAAACAAAAAGCACTGAAAAAAAAATTTTTTTTGGTACTGGGAATTGAACCCAGAGGTATTCTACCTCTGAGCTACACCCCTAGACCGATTTTATTTCTTATTTGGAAACAGGGTCTCACTAGGTTGCTGAGAGCCTCACTAAATTGTTTAGGCTGTCCTGGAACCTGCAGTTCTCCTGTCACAGCCTCCCAAATACTAGGATTACAAGCATGCACCACCACGCTCGGCTCTGAAATCTTTTACTGTCGCCTCCGAATGGACCCAAAGTTGGCACGGTAGACTGCGGGAGGGCCGAGCAGTGTTATTCTTCCTCATGTGCAGCGTGCATCCTGCCTCCCATCTCTCAAGAGAACCTGCCAAATCTAGCATCCTGCTGGCTTCTGCCCACAGCACGCTGTCAGGCAAGGGGCCATCCCTGCGGCTGCTGTCTGAAGGCAGGAGCTCCTTCTGTTCATCCATAACTAATCTTCATGCCAGTTTGTTTCAGTGCAGAGAAATTGAGGCTGGCCACCACATCGGCGAGAAAGTCCCTTCACCCAGAGAAGAGTCCACAACAAGCAGGGCACTGTTTTGGCCGCTGTCTTTGAGCTTACTACCCAGTACTCAGCCTGCAACGCCCCCACTTGATTCCTTTTCATTACAGGCAGTAAATAGAGGGACATTTATTACCCACTTTACCATACAACACGTCGTGGTTAACATGTATGCTACTGATTTCTGTGAACTTCCCTCAAATTGCATTAATTGCCTCATTAGCCTCTCATCTATTTTCTACCAAAAAGCCATATCTCTGTTAACACCCCACCCTCATCACCCAAACTGCCAAGAACTTTGAAGAAGCCAGGTATAGTTGGTGCATGACTATAATCCCAACTACTGGGGAGACTGAGACAGAGGAGGATCACAAGGTTGAGGTCAGCCTGGGCAACTTAGTGAGACCTAGTTTCAAAATAAAACTAAAAGGGCTAGGTGTGTAACTCAGAATTAGAGTACTTGTGTAGCATGTGTGAGGCCCTGGGTTCAATCCTGGAGGAG
>PVJS01024647.1:0-28502 GCA_004027185.1 Glis glis
ACGAAGTTGCGGAGGGCCTCACTAAGTAGAGAGAGAGGGGGAGAGAGAGAGAGAGAGAGAGAGAGAGAGACAGGGAAAGAGAGGCTGGCTACGAACCCGGATCCTCTGGTCTCTGCCTCCCAAGTACTGGGATTACAAGCATGCACCACCACGCCCGGCATTATGTATCTCTATAGATAAGAAGAGTGATGTAATGGAGAAATAATACTAAACTAATTCTCAGAAACTTGAGCTTTATTCTAAGATGTACCCCTTAAACATATGAATCATTTTTATAAAGTAATTAACCCCCTCAAACCTTTATTTTTTCATTTTTAAACTGGGAATTATTAAAATGCAAGCAAAGTGCATCATTAATACATCATTCTCATTAGTGTACCTGATATTGTTTTTCCCTACATGAAGTATTTTCTCAAAAGTAATAAATTATCAAATACTATGTATGAGATCCTGAAAAATAAAATTGGGAAATACAATATCACAACTGCTGACTAGAAAAAGATGCCCCATGTATATCAGTGCAAGAAAGACAGAACGGTCGCTGCTTACCACTCGTTCACTGATGAGAAAGCTGGTTTCTGTGTCGCACAGCCTCTGTTAATAACACAAGGGGGAAGAAATCATGCTGTCAATAAGAGTGCACATCAAGCACATGGAACACTGAAGTTTCTACAGTGGCTGGCACACCACAGAACATGCTCCCGAGAGCACACCCGCTCACTGCTCAGTCGTCTCCAGGGAGAGGTACAGTAGAGTGCCATGGAGAGGCAACGACAAACAGAAATGACCTGAAATTCATATCCAGACTGGGAGTTCACTTACCTTGTTCTTGGAGAATCACAACTAGCATCTCATTGTGACAGGGTGATGTTGGGCAAATCAGTTTTGAAAAAAAAGCAAATAAAAAGTGCTACGGATATATTTAAAAAATACTTATGGGGTATCCTGAAAAAAATATGTATGGGCATTCAGTAAAAGTTTAGTAATAGAATGTGCCATGAAGAAGTGGTAATCTCTTTCTGCTCTTAACTAGGACAAAGAAATAATAATGAATGCATGCTAATCTTCATGCTAATTTATTCAATATCAATTACACAGAAAGTTATGTCATCTATGACCTTAAAGTGATAACGAACCAGGTGGGAAGAGTTGTGGGAGACTGAGAGTTTTTGAGTAAATAAATGCTGAAATCCCATTTAACTTACATATGATTCTGTCCACTTGTGAACAGTGAATGAAGTAACTAGCTAATCTAGATACATCAGATGTAAAATGAAGCTAAGGAAAATTTTGATCAGTCATTTCTGAAATAGCAGCCTCCGAAAACAAATTGTGCACCTATGATTCCACCATTAAAACAATAAACAAATTCATATATATGAATATATATATTGACTTCATTTATATATGTATATATATACATACATGTATATATACATGTATATATATTGACTTTCCCATAACACAGTTTTAAATTATCCTACAGAAAGGTCAGTTGTTAAAAAAAAAAAGGTCAGTTGTTTTCCTTATAAAAGGATACAAGAAAACCATATAATAAAACATCACAAAAGCAACCAGGCTAGTAACTTCGCAATTTCTCACTTCAGGAAAAAATAGGTTGCTCTGATTTCCAATCAAAACCTGTGGTTACATCTTCAGCTTGCAAAATATAAAGTAAAAAAACATGGATTTCTTCCACTTTGTGCTGAGTATTTCATTATCTCATGTGGCCTTAGTATTTGGCAAAAGGAGAATCCATGTTTTACATTTCCCTCAACAGTGGCCATGTGGCTTTCATGTCTCAGGTGTTTCCTTCGCTGACCCCAACCATTAAAGAATTTAGTGAAATGGTACAAAATGGAATGAAATAAATAAATGGATGAATGACACAAGATTCCACTAGTAACAAATGCATTATTCAGAGGATCTATAAATTCTCATGGACACTGAGTAGCCAGCCTGAATATTCAGAACATAAGCAGCAATGGTTTAGAGACTGAAATTCAGAAAAAAAATCAGAACTTCTCTGTAGGAATCTTTTAGTTTTGAATTTCATTGTGTATATTTAAGGTATACAACATGATGTTAGAAGATATACACATGGTAAAATGGTTAGTATAGGAGAACAAATTAATATATCCATCATCTCACATAGCTCCCTATTCTTACCTTCCACATAACCAGTGGCAAAGTAGTTTTAATCTATTTAATTAGCAAAATCTTGAATAAATACATCACTGAAAATTATGAATAAATATATTATTATTTATCTTGAATAAAATATATTTTATTAACTGTATTTTGGTCCATCCTACTTGTCTGCTATATTCTATTTTTTATCTATATCTTCCCATTTCCACTCCCCCCATTCTGTCCATAATAACCATGGTTTTATTCTCTATCTCTGTGTAACGGAGATATATTCTACATATAAATGAGATCATGCAATATTTTTCTTTTTGTCTCTGGCTTATTTCATTTAGCAAAATGTCCTCCAGGTCCACCCATGACATAGTAAGAAGCAGTATCTCCTCTATTTTAATGATGTAATAATATTTCTTGGGGACATATAGTATATTTTCTTTATGCATTCATCTGCCGGAGGAAATTTAGGTGGTTTCTTTATTTTGGGTATCACAATTAATGCTGCATTTGAACTTGGGAATGCAGAAATATTTACAAGGGGGTGATTTTATTTCCTTTGGATATATGCTCAGAAGGGATGTTGCTAGGGTCACATAGTAGTTGCATTTTCAATTTGTTCAGAACCCATACAGCTTTTCATAAAGACTTTACTCATCTACATTTCCACCCAACACTATACTATGGCCCCTCTTCTCCACACCTTCACCAACATTTGTTCTCTCTTACCTGTTTTATAATAGCCACTTTTATGATATGGAGCCATATCTCACAGTGGTTTTAATTTGAAATTCCCTGATGATTATTGATGTTGACAGCATTTTCAAATACCTCTTGACCATTTTTATGTCTTCTTTAGAAAAATGTCTGTTTGATTTCTTTGCTCACTTTTACAATTTTAATTGCATTATTTATTTTTCTGCTATTGAGCTGTAGGAGCATCAATATAGGATACTGACCCCCTTTCAAATATGTGGTTTGCCATTCTTTTTCCCAGTCCATGGATTAATTGCCTTTTTATTTTGTGGATTCCTTTGCTGTGCATAAGATTTTTAGTTGGATATGGCACCATCTACTTATTTTTTGAAACATGAGCTTTTGTTGTGATATTCAAAAAAATCACTACCAAGGACAATGTTCAGGAGGTTTTCCCCTATGTTTTGGTGTTTTCAGACCTTACATTTTGGTCTTCTATTCATTTTGAGTTGACACTTACATGTGGTGTAAGACAAATTCATTCATCTGCAGGAAAATCCAGTTTTCCCATTACTAACTGAAGAGAATATATATTCTCTACTGTGTAAGGAATGTCCCTCTTAATGTCCCTGTTGAAATTTAGCTGACCATATATTTTTGTGTTTATATCTGGGCTCTCTATTCTGTTCTATTGGTCTGTTTCTATTTTTTATTCCAGTACCTTTATACTGGGATCACTATAGCTTTGTAATATAATTTTTAGTTAGGAAGACTGATGCCTCTAACTTTGTTTTTCTTTCTCAGCATTGCTTTGGCTATTCAGGGTTTTTGTGTTTATATATGAATTTGAGGATTTCTTTGAAGAATGACATTAGAATTACAAAGGGAATTGTGTTAAATCTGTGTATCATTGTGGGAAGTATGAACATGTTGACAATATTAATTCTTCTTATTTATATCTATGTGGTATCTTTCCATTATTTGTATATTCTTCAACTTTTATTTTTTTAAATACTTTTATTGGTGCATCGTAATTATACATCATAGTGAGATCCAAAATGATAGATGTTTTACAATTTTCAATGTAAAAATCTTTCGACTTCTTCATTAAGGTTATCCAGGGTTTCTTTTTTTTCCTTCATGCTATGACAAATAGGATTGTTTTATTGATTTCTTTTTCATTTTGGTCATTGTCTATGTACAGAATGCTACTGGTATTTGTATGTTGATTTTGTATCATATAGCCTTATTGAATTCGTTTATTAGTTCTAAAAGTGTGTGTGTGTGTGTGTGTGTGTGTGCATGCTTATGGGGGTGCACAGAATTGGGGGTGTTATATGATTATGTCATCTACAAATATGGATTAATTTTACTTCTTTTTATTTTTTACATTTATTTATTTATTTATTTATTTATTTATTATTTAATTTATTTGCTACTGGGGATCAAACCTAGGGCCTTACATATGCTAGGCAAGGACTCTACCACCAATCTATATCCACAGTCCCTAAGTCTCTAATTTTACTTCTTTTAAAATTCACACACCTTCCTTTCTCTTTCTTCTTTTCCTTTCCTTTCCTTGCTTTTTCTCTCTTTTTTCTATTACTCTGCTAGTGCTTCCTGTACTATATTGAATAGAAGTGGCCAAGGAGGTTATCTGTGCCTTATACTGGATCTTAGAGGAAAAGCTTTCAGTTATTCCCATTGATTATACTGTTAACTTGTGGGTACTTCTTTTTCTTCTTTTTAAATAAATGGCCTTTATTAAGTCAAGGAACTTTCTATTCCTAAACTGTTAAGAGTTTTTCTTAAATTAAAAAGGGGCATTGAACTTTGTCAAATTCTTTTTCTATATCAATTGAGATGATCATATAGTTTTTATTTTTCATTCTGTTTACGTGATATATCACATTGAATGATTTCTGTTAAACCAATCTTACATGCCAGTGATAAACTGCACTTGGTTACAATATATAATCTTTTGATGTGTTGAATTTGGTTTAATAATATTTTCTTGAGTATTTTTGCACTGATGTTCATCAGAGATATTAGCCTGCCTGCCTCCCTCCCTACCTCTGCCCCTTCCTTCCTTCCTTCCTTCCTTCCTTCTTTCCTTCCCTCCCTCCTTCCCTCCCTCCTTCCTTCCTGACTTTGACTTAGGGTCAAGGTGATGTGGGCTTCATAAAATGTATTTAGAAATATTACCTCTACCTTTATTTTCTGAATAGTTTGAGAAATGTAGGTAATAATTATCATTTCAATTTTATCATTTTATTGGTGCATTGTGATTGTACAGGATAGTGGGATTCGTCATGGTACTTTCATATATGCACATAACATTATTTGGTCTGTTTCCTTCCTCGTACCTCTGCTTCCTCTCTCTTCTTCCTTCCCCCATCCCTGTCCACTACTCTCCTGGTTACTTCCTAATTTTCATGAGGGCCATTTTCTTTCCTATTTTCTATCTAACTTCCACATATGAGAAAAAACATGTGACACTTGATTTTCTGAATCTAGTTTATCTCACCTAGCATGTTGTTCTCCAATTTCATCTATTTTCCTGCAAACCACATGATTTTGTTCTATTTATGGCTAAGTAAAACTCCATGATGGGCATATAATACATTTTCTTTATCCATTCACCTGTTGATAGACACCTAGGTTGGTTCATATGTTGGCTATTGTGAAATGAACAAAATGGAAATGACAACATATTTGTTATTATTTGAATAGGATCAGTCAATCTCATAAGATAAATCTTCTTCAGTTCACTCTAAAGACATGAAAACTTTTATTTTTCATGTTCTTTACTTCTCAAATAATTATCTTGATTCACTTATTTACTTAATATGTTCTGTGTGTTATATCACACTGCTTTATTGTGGCGATTCTGCTTTATGAAAGTGGTTTTCAAATTTTAGTGGCAATAAGAATCACGTTGGGCACTTTTTAAAAATTCAGACCCCCTCAGTCCTATCCCCTTGAACGTGGGTCCAAGAGTCAACATTTTTTAAGAAATTCTTGATTATATATGTGTTTTTGATCCTACATGATTCTTATTTAGGTGGTCTGCGAAGTAACTATAAAAAGTGACTACACTAAGCTAGGGAGTGATCAGGATACAAGAGGGATTAAGATAATGGAGGAGAAACCCCAGCAGAGAGAGGGAAATGGTCAAGGGGAGGGTGGGGGGGAATTAATAAAGGAATCAATTCCATTAACATTATGTGTATATGTGAGAATACCAATGCCAATCTCAATATTATGTATGCGGAAAGGGAGGAGTGGGGAGGGAGCCGGAGGAAGCTCACCAAGTGCTGTGTGTATGTGCAAGTATGTCACTATCACTCTGAACTACATTATGATGACTACAATGCACCAATAAAAGCATATATTAATTTACATATTGATAATACATATTATGTATATATATACATACATATCGCTACACTATATATGATCTTCATAGTACCTTCCAGTCTTATATTTTGTTTCTCTCAGTATTATGATCATGGAGCTTTTAAAGAAGTTCTAGAACTTCCAGGAACCTTAAGTCAACCAGCTTTCTAGCCAATTATCCAGCCAACCAGACGATAACCAACCTATTTTGAAAGGATGTGTTTCCCTGAGTGAAAATTTCTGTCATTTCTAGATATCTATGGATTGAACCCATGGCCTTGTACTTGGTAGGCAAGTCTCTACCACTAAGCTACATCACCAGCTTTTTTTTTTTTGTATTTTGAGACAGGGTCTCACTAAGTTGCCTCAAACTTGAAATTCCCCTGCCCTAGCTTCCCCCGTAGCTATAATTATAGTCATGCACCACCACGCCCAGCTCCTAGAAATCTATTTTTAAAGACTTTATATCTGACTATATATCCCTCACCCAATCTAAGGACACCTACCTCTGTGAGAGCTACTCACAGAGTTCTGGGTCAACAAGAGCCTATCAGAAAGATTATCTAAATGCTTTTAGAATGTTTGATATAGAAGCAATCTAAATTGCAGTATTTTCAAAAGCTTATATAAATAAAATAAGGCTTTCGGTTAAATTAATTCCTGTTTTTACAAGTTGCATAGTCATCCATTGCTATCTGCAGGGGATTGGTTCCAGCATTCCCTGTGGATACCAAAATCCTTGGATGACCAAGTCCCTTCATAAAAGGCCATAGTATTTGCAGATAACCTATACCCAGTCTTCCATACACTCCAAATCATCTCCTGATTATAATATCTAGTACAATATAAATGTGATGTAAAGAGTAGTTATACTGCATTTTTAGGGGAAAATGACAAGAAAGAAAAGTCCATACATGTTGAGTGCAGACACAATTCTCTTTTCTGAATATTTCTGATTCCTGGTTGATTCAATCCACAGATATGGAACCCTCAGATACAAAGGGCCAACTGGATTTAATTTTATCATTTATTGTTTAATTTAATGTGTTAATTTAATTCAGGTTGAGTCACTTGATTTAATTTTATTATTTATTGTTTTACTTAACGTGTTAATTTAATTCAGGTTGAGTCATTTGAACCTGGCATAGTCATTGATTAAAACACACAGCATACTAATAACTGTAACATGAAAAGCTGTCACACACAAGCCTGCATTGGACTCTCACAAGTGTTTGACTGAACATTATTGTCTTGGGTATCAAAGCCCAGCATATCTGAGTTCATTTCACAAGGAACTTCAAAACAATTCAAACTTACATTTGTTCCCTTTATAACATCTAGAACTATCTAATATTAAATCTACATGCAACATGGAATTTGCTTTACTTACTGAAAAGTAAACAGGTTAGAGGACAAAATAGATAGAATATAGTATGAGAAAATACTGAAATACAAGACTTAACTATTCATAAAAAATACACTGCTAACCTTGATTACTTGTTTTGCTTCTTACATACAGAAAAACTACTGTATATATATATTTAACTTACCTCACTTCTATGGATAATACGGTCAATTTCTTTATTGTTTGATTTCCCTAGAAATAAGAAACAGAAAAACATGTTACACTGGCCAACTAACTGACTATGTTCAAAAGCCCAATATGGAGAAAATAGGAATTCAACAAACAAAATTTGAAGTAAAATTACTGGGAGAAAACGTGCAACATCTTCCTGGGGCTAAATTCAAAACAGCTTCCAAAAGATGTCTCACTAAAAACTGTTTATAATGTAGGGGAAAGTACCAAATACTGAGTGTAGGATATAACTTCATCCACTAAGAAATAAGTTCAACCCTGATCAATGCAGTTATCAATCCAGAGCCAAAACCCACTGAGAAGAAAACATCCACATGGTTGTCCATCGGCATCTCGTAGTTCTCACCCTGTGAGGTTTAACAATCTCTCCACTTGATTCTTAGAATTGAACCAGATAGGTACAACAAAAACACTACCAAAGCACTATCATTTTCTAAGTAGGCCAAGCTATTTTCCTGACACACAGATATATTCATGACTATGGACTCAGTCATTTGGACTGAAATATAAGTTCAAATAAGTTTCTAACACTAAGAAGTGTTACACATAGAATTCTGATTTTTATTCTCTACTGACTCCAACTTGGAAAAACACTGAGAAACATTTATCAAGTAAAAAACTTCCTACAAAAAAAAATTTTTTGGCCGGGCATAGTGGCGCATGCTTGTAATCCCAGTATTTGGGAGGCTGAGATCAGAGGATCCATGTTCGTGGCAAGCCTCAGCTACTTAGTGAGGCCCTCCACAACTTAGTGATACCCTTTTTCAAAATAAAGCATAAAAAATAGGGCTGGGGGTGTAGCTTGGAGGTAGAATGCCCCGGGTTCAATCCCCAGTACCGCAAAAAGAAAAAATTTTTGGAGAATATCACAATGTGAATGAAGTAAAATGTTGCTACCACTTAAAGGCCATCCACAATAACTATAATTTTAGGATGAGTCAATATATATTCTGAAAATACAGAAAATACAAATCTGCCATTTGTATAGCATTTTCACAGTCCAAGAAACACAGTTCATTTAATGAAACAGTATTAAAAATATGTTAAATAAAATTAATTGTAATTTACAACAGTCCAACTCCTTTTTTTTTTTTTTTTGGTGGTACCAGGGATTGAACCCAGGGGCATTCTACCTCCGAGCTACACACCCAGCCCTATTTTTATTCTTTATGCTGAAACAGGGTCTAACTAAGTTGCGGAGGGCCTCACTAAGTAGCTGAGGCTGGCCGCGAACCTGCAAACCTCCTGTCTCAGCCTCCCAAATACTGGGATTACAAGTGTGCACCACCACGCCCGGTTTAGTCCAATTCCTTTTAACAGATTATCCAAATCACTAATGATTATGAAGAATCCTAAGAATGGTGAGTACAGTATTGTAAGATATTTTGAGAGAAAGAGACAGATCACATTCACATGATTTTTACTATAATATATTATGATAATTATTCTATTTTATTAGTTACTATTCTGAATGTCTTATTATGTTGGAGGCCATCTTAGCTCACGCAATGAGGTCACCATTTCGGACTGGCTCAGCTAGGTACACAGTACATGCTGAGTGGAAATTGTCAGCACACAGACAAGCTTCCTTGGACTGGATGGGACCCAAAGGTGGACAATGATGACCTTCTTTTCTCTCTGAAATGTTTACCTTGCCCCTCCCTAGACTTAACTCATGACTGCCACACCCTAAACCTAGCTTCTGACTGCCTTTCCCTAAAACTTAACCTGTAACCCTAAACTTAACTCGTGACCCCCTTGCTGTTTGCTTTGTTTAAACCCTTAATAAAAAAGAATGCTGGACACATGAGATCAGGAGAATTGCCTGGCTCCTCCTTGGCCGACCCCATTATTAAAATAATAATTTTGGACCAAGAGTCTTTCATGCGAGGGACTTCAGCAAGCAGCAAATGTGGCACTGGTCCATCACATTATTATGCCTAATTTATAAATTAAATTTCATCATAAGCATATCATAGGAAAAATATATACTATATATGTTTACTATATACTACATATGTATATATAATATATGTATATATAATATATATGTTATATAATATAGATATATGTATATATATAATATATATTATATATATCTGTGGTTTCATGCATCCACAGGGGGTCTTGTAATGTACTCTCCACAAATAAGGAGGGGACTACCTGTATGAGGTATAGCAATGTGCTCTACAAACTAAACAAAACATTTCCGAGTCCCCCTTGCATGAGTATTCAAAGCTCTTGACTATCACATAAATGTCATGTCCATCTCATAAAGTTTGTGTGAGCATTAAATGATATAATGCATGTACTTGGCACACAGGAGGCCAAAGAACATCATTCTTGTTGGCATTGTTGTTATTAGGATATGTTCTGTTTCTTATTAATTTAAAAAGCCATTGTAAATTCTTTGGGCTAAGTTTCAGTGTATCAAAATAAAGATGAAATTATTTCTTTTGTCTTCAGATCTTTTGGTTGTAGGGTCTTCTCTAAAAATACTAATGATTATAAGCGAAGCATCAAAACTAAACAACTGTAGCTATATCAGTTATCATTTTGAGTACAGAATTTATAATATAAAATAATATAATAAAAATGCTCTGAAAAATATACATCATACAGTATCATCATGAAAGGTGTTTTCCCATGAATATTACCTTGATACATAGCTCAAAACTTCACAGTATCCAAACCATCTCTCATCAGATTTGTAAATGACACGGAGACATCTAACATCTACTTGTGCCATGGTTTGGATTTGGTTTGAGTGTGTTCTCCAAAGGTTAAACTACTGAAGGCTTAGTCCTCAGTGTGGCAATGTTGACAGAACCATTGAGAGGTGGGTCTTGTGGGAGAAAATCAGGCTATTAAGGGTATCACTCTTGGAAGAGGCTGATATAGATTTTGAGGGACTCCAGTTAGTTCCTGTAAGAGCAAGTGTTTATAAAAAAGAGCAAAACACCTTGCCTCTGGATCGTTTTTACTTCCTGTCTTGCCATGTGATATATCCCTCTCTATGTAGTACTGCCTTGATGCATCCACCATGTTGTGATGTAGCGAGAAGGCCTCATGGCTAAATAGATGGCTCTACCTGTTCTTGGTCTTGCAGCCTTCCAAGCTGTGAACTAAATAAATATCTTTTCTTTATAAAGGACCCAGCCTTAGGTATTTCATTACAGCAAAGTGAACTAATTTACTTTATAACAAATGAGGAAAGAATAGGATTCTACTGAGCATTGACTTAAGGAGAATTTTATTTTCTTAAGGACAAAAATAGTCACTATTATACTAAGAATCAATACATCAAACAAAATACAGTTCCAAGCACAGATGCAAGCCATAAGCTGGGTTTACAGAGCATTTAATATCTCTAATTTTCTGAAGAGAAAGTTGAAAGACTGCAAGCACTAATCCCTCCTTCCTCTCATTATTTTTGCTCTGTTAAACATAAAACAAAGGCTGGGCGTGGTGGTACATGCCTGTAATCCCTGTACTTGAGAGGCAGAGACAGGAGGATTGCAGGTTGGAAGACAGCCTCAGCAAGTAGTGAGATTCAATCAACCCTGTTTCCAAATAAGAAATAAAATCGGGCCGGGGGTGTAGCTGGAAGGTAGAATGCCTCTGGGTTTAACCCCCAGTACAATAAATAGATAGATAGATGATAGATAGATAGATAGATAGATAGATAAATAGATAGACAGACAAACATTAAAAAATTAATTGATAAAACATTTTCAAACTGTTTTCTGTACTTGACACAACATATTTACTTGGGTATTTGGAAAAGTGACAAATCCTCCAGATTTCCTCTCCTAACTACTGGTCCTCCTCTCAAATTTTAACCTTTAAACTCATTGATTTCTTTCTCTAGAATGAACAACTGTTCTCTTCCCATGCTGTCACTATACTTCAAACTATGTCAGTTTAGATATTCTCCTTCCAGGCCTTGTCTGAAAACTCCTCAGGAGCTCACTTCATAAGGTGTATCCTTTTCTGAAAAGCAAAATGATTCAAGAGAATAGGTTTATTTTCTCATGCACTGCACTCCCTCTCACACATACTGCTCATTAGCGCGCTCTCTCTCTCTCTTTCTCGGCAGATGTTCACACATGCCATAGAATCAGACACACTTTCACACTCACTCATGGAGTATAAAGATGTTCTAACTATGCATAACCACCAAACATCCCTCAAAACAAAGGCCTATCTGAAGAGACAGGATTTAAAGTCAACAACTCTAAGTCAGCTTCTTGCTATTCCTCCAACTTCCTCTAAAAAGAATAGAAATGACTGTACTTCCCTGTGGGCTAGAAACCAGAGATATGAAGATTTGATAGCAATCACTTTGGAGAATCATCAAATTTGTGCTAAAAGTAAAGCCATCCCAAAGATCAAGCTTTGAGTTTTCACTGAAAGTACATTACTAAGAATATACTCTCCAGTGAATCCAAGGCCCAAAAATAGTCCTTGCAATTACCAAATGGTCTTCTCCATTTACACTCTTACCAGCAGCATAAAATAAAATATAGTCCCTGAGCCAAAATAACACTTCTGTCAACAACAGACCACACGCAGGACAGTGTCCCTGTAAGATCATAATATAGCCTAGGTGTGGAGAAGGCTGCAACATCTAGCTTTTTGTAAGTACACTCTATGATGTTCCCATACAATATAATTGCCTAACAATATATTTCTCAGAATGTATCCCTGAAGCTAAACAGCCCACTACTGCATACACAAATATTGATATTACTAAAGGACAGGCAGTTTTATTAAACCTAATATTTAATGCATAGGTAGAGATGCAAACAACTTTACATTCAACTTTCACACTATCCTTTCTAATAGTGACTGTTCATTAATCAATTAAAGTGTGAATACTGCAAATCACAACTTCCCTCCAATGTCAACCGGCCACTAGTGCACTTCCAGCAACAATGACATTTTACTAGCAGTGTTTTTATTTTACGGAACTATTTAAATGCTCTATTACACTGTGTCATTTGAATTTCACTATAAAAATTATTAGATAGTGGGAAAATAGCCAATTGGATATCTCTGTTTGCTTATGTGTTTAATTGTAAAGAAAACAGACTCATAAAATGTAACAAATCCTGGAAATATCTCCTTAACTATTATGTATAAAAGGCAAAATGTTAACTGTATCTTTGATAAGGAATCTTATCACATGTAAATCAAATTCTTAATTCTTTCGTATTTAATCTCCAAAGGTGATTTAGGCAACACACAACATAGAAGATTGAGGCTTACATGGGGGATAAATTTAAGAAATCCTTTTGTATTTTAGAATGCAAAAATGAAAGTAACTCATAACTATTGGTGCTATGGAATCTAGAAATTTTAAGCCTTCTTTGGGAAGAATTTTTTCTTTTATAATTGTGTCAGTTAACTCCAGGAAAAAAAAAAGTTGGGTTTACAAAAATCCAGTAGATTTTTAATCCATTGCTGATATTAAAAAACACATCTCTACTGCAATGCACTTTCATAAAACCTTAATAATAACAGACATCTAAATAGTGGGCAACAAAGCAAATCCAGTGCTAACTGACTGACATTTTGATTTCACATCTAGAAAAATAAGAGTCCTCTGCGTGGCCTTGTCCACCCTGCCCTTAGGCCTTGCTCTCAACAGCGCTGCACCTCTCTGCTGCTTGGTTCTGGATCTATGAGCAAATCTGGGCACAGAAATTTGGGCAGGATGCAGTCACCAGACTCAACCATCAAATATGTAGTACTCTTCACCAATATCTTTTCCTCCCATCTACATTCAAATCAGATGAGGGAGCAAAAATAAATTACAAAGGTGTTACCGAAGACAAAAAAAACAGGGGAGGGACCTGAAGTAACTTTGGAAAATTTTCTAAAATCTTCCTAGGATGGACTTAATGGTGCATATGATTTCATGCTGACGTGATATTAATCTTAAGTATAGAATCTAGTAATTAAAACCATCTTGAAGCTAAATTACACCTTAACTTCAATCAACTGAAGGACGGCAATGGTTAATCTTTGTAATGCTATTTTGAAATTTTTTTCTTTCATTAGCCAGAGAACATTTTAACATATACCATTTTCTCCTCAATCTTCCTTCAGTGAAGACATAAAATTTTGAAACTCTCATAGTTTTATCTTAGAAAGACCAATTTTAAGGAATTACTGAATGTTTTAAATAGAAAATGTTTAGGCCCCTGGATTACTAAAATTACAACAGGAAATAATGATAAGCAAAGGTCTCAATCGTCAAATGAAAATGGGGAGAGAATTTCAGTCTCACATTTCTGAAAGGTGACTTTTTTGTGTATCACTGACAATAACTTTTCCTGATAAGTTCATGTATTATATCATTTATCAGACCCATTAGTCAAAGCTTAAAGTTTTCAATGACTTTATTTCTTTCTATTCTCAAATTTTATTTATTTACTTATTTATTTATTTATTTATTTATTTAGTGGTATTAGGGATTGATTCCAGAGGCCCTCTACCTCTGAGCTATGGCCCAGCCCTTTTTTCTCTTTCAAAAAAAATTTTTTTTGAAACAGGGTCTCACTAAATTACTGCACACTGGCCACGAATCTGCGATCCTCCTGTCTCAGCCTCCCAAGTACTGGGATTACAGGCATGCACTACCATGCCCAGCTTATTTTTTTTTTATTTTTAAAAAGGGGGAATGAAATTAAAGTGATACCACCTAACACAAAAGAAGATAACCCACCAAACAGTAGGGAATATTTGCAAATCATATATCTCATTAGGGGACTTGTAGCCAGTATATATAAAGAACTCTTACAAATCAATAACGAAAAGACATGTACATCAATTTTAAATGGGCTAAAGATTTGAATAGATATATCTCCAAAGAACACATATACATGATGAATAAGTACACAAAAACACTTGACACATCGGTCATTTAGGGAAATGCAAATCAAAATAACATTAAAATACCAATTCATAACCACTAGGATGGTTGTAATAAACAACAAAAAAAGCTCTATGATGAAGACAAACTGGAATGCTTACAAATCACTGGCGAGAATATAAAACCATGCAAACACCTAGAAAAATGTTCAATACAGAGCTGCTACTGATCCACCAATTCCCCTTCTGGCTATGTGACCCCCCAAATGAAAATATATGTTCATACAAAAACTTGTAGATGCATATTCATAGCAGCATTATTCATCATAGCAAAAAAAGTGTAATAATCCAAACAGCCACTATTTGATAACTCGTAGGTATGGTATATCTCCACAATGGAATAATACTTAGCAATTAAAAGGAACAATGTGCTGATACATGGATGAACTTCAAATACATGCTGAGACATGTTGCATCGTGCTGAGCCGGTTGCAACAGACCATATATTGTATAATTCTACTTATATGAGGTGTCTGGAATAAATAAATCTTTAGAACCAGTAAATAGATAAGGGTCTGCCTGGAGCTAGGTGTGGGGAATGGAGAAGATGAGGAATGGAGGCCCAAAGCGGCTTCTGTTTGAGGTGAAGAAACTTTAAATGGGCACATTCTGTGGCATGTCGATCTCACTTAAAGTTGTTTCAAAAGTGGGAGAAGGGTGCAAAAATACACTGTTTCTCGGTCCATTTGAATACTGAATAAATAGTAAGATTATGCTTGGATATTTTATCACTTAAAAAAAATTGTTTCCAGGTTTAGATCTAACAATAAACAGGACATGAAAACAGTGTCATTGAAGGAACTGAGGTCTTGGAGATAGCAGAAGGAAGACGTGCATTCTTAGAAAATGTGTTTACTAAAATAGATCCACAGAATATAAAGCTATGTAAAGAGCTTAGCAAAAAACTGGACAAATCTTTGTCGACAGAAATAAGGCTTCAATTAAAGCTCTTTTATTAAAAACAGCAGCGTGGACAAAAGCATAGAAATCACAAGCTGATTGACTTTAAGGCCTGCACCTCCCATAATTAACAAGCATCGCCACCTGTGATGAGTAATTGGCAGAGAGAGGTAAGCAAAAGGACTTAAGGAAGGGCCAGCTCGGCACCTGGGAGACTGCTGCGTGCATTTAAGCCGAGGCTCTTTAGCAAACCCCTCCTTCGCTGCGGCCGGGTTGGAGGCCGGGCACCCCGGCACACACACGCCGCGTGCACCTCGCGTCCAGGGTTAACCCGCGGCTCGGTGCAGCGAGTCCAGGGGCGTGAAGAGCAAGGTCCCTGGAGCTCAGGGATCCCAGGACGCAGGTCCCGGGCTCGCGGCAGCACCGGCGGCCCACGGAGCCGGCAGCCCGGAGCAGCCACGCCACCGCGAACGTCCCCGGGACTCGGGGCTCCGGCCGCCAACGTCCCCGGCCCCGCGCCCGCCGCCCGCCCGCGCCTACCTTGCTCTTCCACCACTTCCAGGAGGTCCGGGTCGCCCATCTTCGCCAGCTCGTTGATGACACTGCTGCCCGCGACGCCGCCGCCGCCCACCGAGCGCACCGACCAGCGGCGGGAGTCCGAGAGCGGGTGCAGGCTGAAGCGGATGGTGGGCCGCCGGGCCGGCCGCTCCCGCGCCCACTCGGAGGCGCGGATCCGCGCCCGGCCGCCCTCCTCCGCCTCGTCCTCGGAATCCACCTTCAGGACCACGGCGGGCGTCCTCTCCAGCCCGCACTTCCTCCTCTCCGCGCCCGCCTCCGCGGCCCGGCCCGCGCCCTGGGGCCGGTACTGCACCGCGTGCTCCCGGTAGCGCTCCTGGCCCCGCTCGGCGTACGCCTCGCAGTACCGGCCCGGGACCAGGGAGGTCCGCACCCGCCTCTTCTCCCCCTCCGCCCGCCTCCCGACCGCCGGCCCCGCGGGCGCCCCACCCCCGGGGACCGCCATCTCCACGCCCCCGGCGTCCGCTGGTTCGTTGCCAGCCCCCTCCTCTCCGCGCTGGCCGGCCGAGCCCCCCGGCCCCGGGCCCGCCGCCGCCAGAGGGCCTCCCTCGGGGGGACCGGCCTCCTCCTGCGGGCCTCCCTCCTGCGGACCTGCCTTCTCCTGCGGGCCTCCCTCCGGGGGACGGGCCTCCTCCTGCGGGCCTGCCTCCTCCTGCGGGCCTGCCTCCTCCTGCGGACCTGCCTCCTCCAGCCAGCCTCCCTCCTGGAGACCGGCCTCCTCCTGCGGGCCTCCCTCCTGCGGACCTGCCTCCTCCTGCGGGCCTCCCTCCTGGAGACAGGCCTCCTCCTGAGGGCCTCCCTCCGGGGGACCGGTCTCCTCCTGCCAGCCTCCCTCCTGGAGACAGGCCTCCTCCTGAGGGCCTCCCTCCTGCGGACCTGCCTCCTCCTGCGGGCCTCCCTCCTGGAGACAGGCCTCCTCCTGCGGGCCTCCCTCCGGGGGACCGGCCTCCTCCTGCCGGCCTCCCTCCTGCGGACCAGCCTCCTCCTGCCAGCCTCCCTCCTGCGGGCCTCCCTCCGGGGGACCGACCTCCTCCTGCGGGCCTCCCTCCTGCGGACCTGCCTCCTCCTGCCAGCCTCCCTCCGGGGGACTGGCCTCCTCCTGCGGGCCTCCCTCCTGCAGACATGCCTCCTCCTGCAGGCCTCCCTCCTGCGGACCTGCCTCCTCCTGCCGGCCTCCCTCCTGCGGACCGGCCTCCTCCTGCCGGCCTCCCTCCTGGGGACCCGCCGCCTCCAGGCCCTCCTGCCCCGCCAGCTCCATTCTCAACAGTCCCCGCAGGTCCTATCCCACCCGGCCGACCCAAGTCCAAGACTCGCGGTTCTCCCAAGCTGCCGCCCTCCTCTCCACACTCTCCTCTTCCGCTCCCCGCGCGTGGGCCAGGTGTTGCCTCAGCCAGTTGGCCGCGCCCTCCTCCATCCGCCTGGCCCTCACCCACCGTGGGGGAGAACCTCTCCTAGCTCGGGAGTTATTTTTTGTCGGGTGAGAGGAAGTCCCTCTCCCTTAAAGGGGCCCCTCCCCCTTTAAGGCCCGCGCAAGTCCAGGGTCTGCAGTGTTCCAGCTCACCCTGTGCTCTTGGCTCTGGCGTCTGCATCTGGTGCGTGGGTATTATAACTTTTCTCTCTGCACTGCCTGCTTCCTGAACGCTGAACGGCGAATTTGCACATTTGAGGGAAAGACATCCATGCATTGATACTAGAGTTGGAGGTCAGCCTCTGCTCCTTAAAAGTTGGACTGCAGCCAGGCATAATGAGGCATGCCTGTAACCTCAGTACTTGGTGGGGGGGAGGAGAGGCTAAGACAGGAGGATCGCAGGTTCGAGGCCACAGCTTAGCGAAGACCTCAGCAACTCAATGAGACTGTTTCAAAATAAATAAATAAAATAGGGCTGGGGGTGTAACTTAGAGGTAAAATTCCCCTGGGTTCAATCCCCAGTATCACACACACAAGTTGGACAACATTGGGCAAGTTTCTATAAGATTCATTTTCCACATTTTTAGATGAGACTATTAGTACCCATCTTGTAGGGTTGTGAGGAGCACGGTGTAGAGAACTTGGCAGGGAATAAGCTCTAAATTTAGCTACTATTACGGTTAGCCCGTATTACCTTGACCCCTGCTCTGCCTCAGATTCCTTCACTGCCTGGAGAACTTTAAAATGAAGCAGAGCGGGAAGTCTCACCCCTCACCCCTTGAAATCGGATCTGTGTTTTTGAGACCCTATCAACTGCCAGCTCCCCAATGATTAGGAGATAAGAATTGCTGTCCAATGACAGGGGAATAGATGAGGGATGATGAACTGAAGGTGAGGTAGGCCCTGAGATGAGAGCCTTCACAGAGCCAAGGGAGCGGTCCCGTGTGGGGCCTGGCTGGTGTGATTCGAGAATCAGGAAGAGGTAACCAAAGAAAACGTGGCCTTTCCCCATTACTCTGCTACTGCATATTTGTTTGTTTGTTCCCATTCTACTGACATAACTGTGAATCACATTTTACAGATGAGGAAACAGGCCTAGAGAGAAATGTTTTGGTGAAAGTCATGGTTTACTGTGAAAATGGAATTGCTTTTTTTCCACCTCTCTCTTTCCTACTTTGGGCCTCCCTCCTGCGGACCTGCCTCCTCCTGTCAGCCTCCTTCCTGGAGACCGGCCTCCTCCTGCCGGCCTCCCTCCTGGGATTACAAGCGTGCGCCACCACGCCCGGCATGTGAATGCTTAAAAAGTTTTTCTTCCTATATGCCAGGTGTTCTGCATACAGTATAGGTGCTGCAGATATTAAGTTAAACAGATTGGTAGAATCTTTACATAGATCAAATCAATATAAAGACAAAATTATTTTTCTATAATTTGTATAATTCCATTTCATGTTTCTTGATTCTGCACCATATTTGAAATGGCATGTATGAAAATAAATTATATGTTGATTTTACTCCAAATTAGATGAAATATTTTGAAGCTGAATTTTCCTATATTTATCAACTTCCTATAAACTTTGTTAATAAAAAGTTGAAACGCAGTTGTGGTCTTTTGCTCCAAATTAAATGAAATATTTTGAAGCTGAATTTGCTTATATTTATCAACTTCCTTTAAACTTTGTTAATAAAAAGTTGAAAATCAGTTGTGATCTTTTGATAAAATCATTATCTTATCCACAACTTTTTAGATCTTGAGAAATATTTTCTTACTTGAATCACTGAAATATTTTTGTTGCTTATCCAGTTATAATTTTAAGATCTGTCCATTTTCTCCATCACTAGACCTTGCCTCTTTGTACACAGTCTTGAACCACATACTTCTAGAATTATGTTCTTAATCATGAATACATGTTTTTAATATAATTGAACACAAAGTATTGCATTGGGACCAAAATTTTTATTTTTTATCCCTCTAAATGATTTCAACCTTTGATTCAAGTATTACAAGCATCTGGTAGTACCTTTATTTAATTTGCCTTTTATGTATTGTGCTAAAGTATGCAGAATTACTTACATGATTACACACAGACATAAAGATATAAATGGTGATACTTTGGAAACTAAACTGGCAACTGGTCACTTGAAATACTTGTTTGTCAGCTGATGAGTAAAAGTGTGGATTTGCTATAGGAAAGGCACCTTAGGGATGTCAGTATGCAGTATGTGAAAGAAAGCCTGAGTGTGTAAAGTTACATGTATGCACTTGAATAACATCTGTATGTGGATTTTAAAATTCTAACCACCTGATTGAATCAGTGGGCCTTACGTTGAAAAACATAAGAAAGTTCATGAGCTAGATTCTGAATGCCAGAAAAAGCCTTGGGAAGTCAACTAATGAATGCTTCTCCATCTGGTATTTAAAGCAAAGACAGGCCACCTCCAGTCTATTCTGGATCAGTCTCCATTTCTCTGCATATCAAAGCTTTGATTCCTAGAATAAGATTCTGCCTTTTGGACCACTCATCATGCAATTTTTTTAACCCCTGTAAATGAAACTTATTCTATGTACTTTCAACAACACTGTAGTCACATAAAATAGCATATTCTCATGTATGGAACTTTGTACCAGGATTTAGAAGACCTGCATTCTAACCTCTTCTTTGCCCCTTAAGAAGGTGGGCAGCGAAGTGACTATGGACAGATGACTTGGCGTCTTTGAGTGTGTGTGTGTGTGTGTATGTGTGTCATACTGGGGATTGCACCCAGGGTCATTCTACCCCTGAGCTACATCCCTAGCCCTTTTTATTTTAATTTTATTTATTTTGTAAATGGTTCTCACTAAGTTACTGTGCACTGGCCTCAAACCTGAGATCCTCCTATCCCAGCCTCCTAAGAAATGGGATTACAGGCATGTACCACCATGGCCCACTCCAAGTTTCTTTATTAGCAAAAATCATCACTCTGAATCATGACTTTTTAGGGCACGTACATTTATAATAGGCCCTAGTTTTCCTTACTCAAACCTTCATCCCTGCATGTCACCTTGCAGTCTTCCCTCTCTTGGAAAATCTCACTTTACAGGCTGATGTCTGGAACCACCGTGGTCATCAGAAAAGCCAGTTTAATACTTAGCACCCATATGCGTGCTTTATATTTGCCAATCTAAATGCCTTAGGGTGGTGTGTTTCTTCTGCCTTGTACCTAGAAAAATGGCATCAGTTTCCAGACTAATGAGATTATGTGAGCCATCTCAGCAAAATATAAGGAACTAGAGGCACTATGCTCTCCCATGACTTCTTTTTTTTTAATTTTATTAGTGCATTGCAATCATACATCTTGAAGGATTTCAGGGTGGTTGACGTATACATGCACTCATCAGTCAATTAGTCCTCCCCAATTCCCACCCCCCTGCCTCCCCCCTTCCTCCTTCCCTTTTTCAGCCTAGTAGTTGACTTTGATATCTTTGTGTATGTCTATCCTGTGCACCAGTTTGTTTCCCTCTCCTTCCCTCCCTTCTCCCCGTTAGTCTGCCTTCTTTGTTCATCTGAGGTTTTCTCTCTGTGTCTGTGGTCCCTCCTGTGCAGGGTCCTGGCTCATCCTCCGGTGACCTCAGTGCAGGGGTATGCCGGGGGCGGGGCCAAGGGCTCGCCCACCCCACTTCCCTAGCTCCAGGGGGTCTCCGGGGGCAGACTCAAGGGCTTACCCACCCTGTGTCCCCAGCACCGGGGAGGAGGGGTTCTCTGGGGGCAGGGCCGAGGGCCCACCCACCCCGTGTCCCCAGCTCTGGGGATCTCCGGGGGCAGGGCCAAAGGTCTGTCCACCCCATGTCCCCAGTGTGGGCGGGTTTCTGGGGGTGGGGCCGGAGGCTGACCCGCCTGTGTTCTCAGTGCTGGGCCACTGGGAAGGGGGCCATGTCTCATCTACCTATGTCCTCAGTTCTGGGGTGTTCCAGGACAGTGTTGGGCTGCTCATGGGGGGCCGTGGCTTGCCGACTCGTGTTCTCAGCATTGGGCTGCTCCTGTGTATGGCTACCTCTTCTTTGTCTCTCCTCATCACACTCGTTGTGGGAGCAGAAGCTCACGGCCCACCCCTTGAAACCATCGTCTTTGTAGGTGCGGCTGTGGATTGACTTGGGCTTCATCATGTTCCAGAGTTGATCGGTTTCAATGGTGGTCTATAGTTGCTGGTTTCACAAGGATCTGCTGTCTCTTTGCTGTTGGTCTCTGGGAGTTGCGGTGTAGGCGTGGCCCCGCATTCTCATTGCTGAGCTGCTCCAAGGACCATGCTGTATTCATCCAGGTCCTCAGTGCTGTGGTGCTCTGCACCAGTGCTAGGCTACTCCAGGGAGGCCATGTTTCACCGCCCTTTTTCTCAGTGTTGGGTGCTCCTGTGCCTGGCTGCCTCATCTATGTTTCTCTGTGTCACTTTCTTTGCGGAGGCTGAGGTCTGTGTCCCACCCTTTGCTGTCGCTGCCGTTGTAGCTGTGGATTTGGTTCAACTTGGGCTTCATCATGGTCTGATGTCGACTGCTTTTGATGGTGGGCTATAATTGCTGGTTTCACAAGTATCAGCTGTTTCTTTGCTGGAGGATTCCAGGAGCCACGGTGCTGGGGTGGCTCAGCCAAGATGGGGCCTTTGTCTCCGCTCTCTGCTTACTAGTTGAAATGTTTTGAGCTCACTACTTCCCCCTGCTCCTTCCACTGACTCATAATCCGCTGCACTTTGGCTCTCATTGTTTTGTTGAGTTTTGGCTGTTCTGCTTTTCTTGTCAAGAAGCAGTCTTCCCGCCGGCCGAACTCTGACTCTCGAAGCACCGGAGACATGCTGCCTCTTGCTTTCTCGCCATCTCGGTTCTCCCCTGTAAGGCCTCTTTGGCTCTGGCCAGCTCCTGCTCCTTCTGTGCCAACTGGACCCAGAGCTCCATGGCCGAGAGGACCTCGGCAGCCTTGCTGCCCTGCAACTCCTCCAGGTCCTTGGCCAACATCTCCTTCATCTGCTTCCTGGAGCTGGGACACCTCTTCCCGCAGGAGCACCGGCTGGTCGCAGTCACCATCTGCTGGAGCCAGGGGTATCCCGGTGCAGGGCCAATCACCGTGCCCTGCTACACCTGCGCACAGCCCTCAGGCCGCGGGCCTGGTGGTCACGTGGGCCCCACCCAAATATATTTTTAAAAAATGGATGAAAGACCTCTGGGCACCATGGTGCAGGCAGGAGAGGGTGCTGGGGAGCAGTGAGCTGTCTCCATGCCGGGCTCAGTGGCAGCCAGTGCCTGGAGCTCTGCAGCCGTGGCCACAGTGGCACCTTCTTCCTCATCCTCTTCGCAGGCTCCAAGCCAGGACGCAGCTACCACTCCAGCCCTGCAGCCTCCTCCCCATCCTACTTTTCTTGTTAAGAAGCAGTCTTCCCGCCAGTGAGTTCCGAGTTTCGGAGTGCCGGCAACACGCTTCCTCCCTTTATCTCACCCGTGTTCTGTGGATCTGGTTCAACTTGGATTTCATCATAGTCTGATGTCGACTGCTTTCGATGGTGGACTACAATCACTGGTTTCACAAGAATCAGCTGTTTCTTTGCTGGAGGATTCCGGGGACTGCTGCGCTGGTGTGACTCAGCCAAGATGGCGCCTTTGTTTCTGCTCTCCGCTTACCAGGTGAAATGCTTTGAGCTCCCTACTGCCCTCTGCTCTTCCCACTGCCTTGCATTCCACTGCACTTTGTCTCCCATTGTTTTGTTGAGTTTTGGCTGCCCTTGTTTTCTTGTCAAGAAGCAGTCCTCCCGCCTGCTGAGCTCCGACTCTAGGAGTGCAGGCAAGACACTGCCTCTCGCTCTCCGGCCATCTTGGTTCCTCCTCCCATGGCTTTTAGTGACAGCAACTAGAGGTTAAAATGACACTGCTCTGCTTTTGGTCTTTGAATGGCTTTCTATCACATACAGCAGGATTGCAAACACTGTATTTACAAGATCCAGGCTCAATTAGCTCCCTATTATTATTTGTCTTCCTCTCCCCCTCTCCCACTACACCCCCCCCATCCACATCTCATTACTGTTCCTCAAAGGAGATTCTTACCCATCACAGGGGCTTTGCACTTGCTGTTCGGCCCTCATAAAGATCTTCACACAGATCCTCCATGGTTTATACTACATCATTCAGTTTTTCATGCAGATGTCGCTTCCTTCAAAACAACTGCATTGACCACCCTAAGGTAACAACCTTATATCGCTATGTACTTACTCTGTGTCCATAGCATTTATCACTTTCTCACTTTTTGTGTTCATTTGCTCAAGCATATGTACTTGTGTACAATCTCCACGAAGGCTGAAGTTTCACCTCTTCACTTCTGTATCTGTGGTGTCTAGAATGGTGCTTGACAAAGAGAGCTTCTCAATAAATATTTATTAGAGGAATGATATAAAAGCCAGGCGCAGTGGCGCATGCCTGTAATCCCAGTACTTAGGGGGCTGAGACAGGAGAATTGCAGGCTCAAGACCAGCCTCAGCAACTTAGCAAGACCCTGTTTCAAAATTTAAAAATAGAAGTAAAAAGGGCTGGAGGTGTAGTTCAGAGGTAGAGTGCTCCTGAGTTCAATCCCCAGTACAAGAAGGTAGGTAGGTAGCTAGGAAGGAAGGAAGGAAGGAAGGAACTGACAAACCCTATTGTTGAGTTTCCCATTACCTCAGTCCAGCTAGTCATTGACTTCTATAAAGCAAGTAGCTGACTTGCTTTTAAGTAGCTGGGAGAGTAATCGTATTACATACTTGGAGTGGCCTATGGCTCTGAAAGTGCCAAATAGCTTTCAGAAAACTAAACTTCTCTTTGTACAAAACTATAAAACTTACCTAAAGAAACCACTAGAATCAGCAGACTCAGAGAAATTCAGGTATTCACCTCATTATCTGAGCACCAGTTTCCTGACTTCCCTGTGAAGGAAGAAGGCAATGACAGCAAAGGACAGGGAGAGGTGAGCTAACACCTGTCTCAGCTTTAGTGTCACTGTATTCCCGGAGCAACAGGTGTCCTTAGTATGGCTGCATCCTCTCATTTAAATGGGAGATCCTGCCCCTTTCCAAACCCCTCACAATGGTTTTCAAGACCTGAATCATTCTCGTCTCCTCCCATAATTCCTTTTTTTTTTTTGCGGTACCAGGGATTGAACCCATGGGTGTTTTACCTCCGAGCTACACCCTCAGCCCTATTTTTTATACTTTATTTTGAAACTGGGTCTCACGAAGTTGCGGAGGGCCTCACTAAGTAGCTGAGGCTGGCCGCGAACCCAGATCCTCCGGTCTCTGCCTCCCAAGTACTGGGATTACAAGAGTGCGCCACCACACCCAGCTCCTCCCATAATCTCTTGCACTCTTCAATAGGATATGAAAGAAAGAACACGTTAGACCATTCTGGATCAGGTAGATCTGCCCCAGTTTTGAGGTAGTGTGGTGACTTCTCTAATTCTTAATTTCATAATCTATATAATGGAAACAATCATATCCACCAGTAATGTGGCCATAAAAATTAAAGTGTTGTCTTTGGCCTCAGTAGACATCAAACAATGGATGTTGGCTTTCATTTGTCTTTTGAACCCACTATAATTTCCTTGTTTCTTACACCGAAGACTCCATTGTTATTCTTTTTATTTTTTTCTTGTATTACTAGAAACTCAAACCAGGGACATTGTACCTCTAAACTACAGCCTCTGCCCTTTTTATTTTTATTTTATTTTGAAACAGGATCTCACTAAGTTACTGAGGGTCTGGCTAACTTGCTAAGGCTGGCCTCGAACCTGCTATCCTCTTGTCTCAACCCCTCAAGTACTGGAATTAAAGGTGTGCAACAGCCAGGCGTGGTGACGCACGCTTGTAATCCCAGTACTTGGGAGGCAGAGACCGGAGGATCTGGGTTCGCGGCGAGCCTCAGCTACTTAGTGAGGCCCTCCGCAACTTCGTGAGACCCGGTTTCAAAATAAAGTATAAAAAATAGGGCCGGGGATGTAGCTCGGAGGTAGAACGCCCCTGGGTTCAATCCCCAGTACCGCAAACAAACAAACAAAAAAAGGGTGTGCAACACTGTGCCTGGCTCCATTGTTATTCTCATTTACTACTTTTCATTAACTATCACTTACTTACTATTACTTACTTGAATCTCTCAAATATTCAACTCCCCACTAATTTCTCACGGAAGAGTTCTTAATGCTTAGCAAAATTTGAAAGCCACTTATTTGTTCTAACATTACTCTAATTTGAAAAATCTAAGGCTCAGTCAATCTTAGCACAAACTAGTTCAGCTTTCCAACTGAACTAGTTTGTGTTAAGATTGACTGAGCCTTAGATTTCCACTTCTTTCAGTCACCAGGATCAGTTTTTAAGTTAGTGATTTATAATTAGAGTAGCTAATTATAAATTATTTATAATTATTTAAATACTTGATAGGTACCAGTGTCTTTGGCTCAGTTTTTTTTGCTCCAGCTTGACAATTAAGAGTGAACACAGATACTTTGACAGGACCTTGCCTTAGCTCTGTTGGGTGGGCACCTTGTGATTTTTGCCCCAGAACTTCTTCACCACCACAGTGTGGGGTTCCCACGCGTGTTCATGCCTCTACTCTGATAAATGCAAATCTGTGAGTAGGAAAAAGTTAGCAAAACAGGGTCAACTTTGTACACTCACCAAATATTCCCCTCTCCCATTCTTTGGAAAGACAATTCTGAGATGCACTTTATACAGCTCTTCAGGGGGTTCCCAGAGGGACTCACCCCTATTTTCCCACAGTGGTAGCCAGTTCAGTAACATAATCTTTGATTAGCTTTCTTTCTTTTCATGCTTGATTCTTCCCAACCTCCCACTCCTCTTCCTGAGGAACATTTCTCAAAATAATCTTCCTCTACCCAAGCCACTTGTCTGGCTCTGAGACTAGTGGAAATCCACACCAAATAGCTTTATTATTATATTTCTTTTAAAATCTCTTAGGCAACTGAGGCTGAAAAGAGGTTAAATAACTTCCCAGATTCACATTGCTATTAAAGGTGGAACATCCATTTTGCTAAGTGAGACCAGCCAGTCTCAGAAAGTCAAGGGTCATATATTGAAAATGACTTCAGTCAAATGACGAGAGAAAACAGCAGATTAGCTGAAGGGGATTGGGGAAGGGAGCTGGCGAGTGGAAAAATGAGGATTGAGGAGTTCAAATAAGGTTATGTGCATACAAGGTTTCACTACCAATCTCACTAACACGTATGGGGAGGTAAGAAGAGGGAGTGGGGTTGGGGGATATATGAAAGGAAATAAACCAAGTGATGTGTGCATGTATGTTTGTATCGCTTTCAACATCACTATGGTGTATAATTACATTGCACCAATAAAAGTGTCTTTTTTTAAAGAAAGGCAGAGCAGGAGCACGGAATAGGGAAATAGTTCTGATTTGTTTAATATTTGAAAAAATGTATCTAAACTACCAGTTTTTTGTCATTTCTTTTAAAATGTCTCATGCATCAGTTATTGAACATAATTTCATCTAGTTGGAAGTCATAGTGAGTAACTTTGGGAAATACCTAAAATTCATTGCTGCTTCTCCTTTCCTACTGCCTCCCTCTTTTTAATATACTTTTATTGGTTCATTGTAATTATACATCATAGTTAGAGTCAAAGTGATAAACACATATATGCACACACATGCTGCCTCCCTCTCTGATTCCTACAAAGGCTTGATCGCTGATTTCCACTCTTACAACCAAACAATATTGTTTAATGGGAATGATATTGGAAATTTAATAATTTAATGGCTTCAGGGAAGTGATTTCAAGTCCTAGATCACCCACTTTCTAACCCTGTGATATTTGGTGAGCTTCATAACCTGTCTGAGCTTCAGTTTCCTTATCTATACAATGAAGAAGACAAGTCTTCCATCACAAGGTTGTTTCATGAATTAAATACAATAATTTGTGTCTTCTTTTCTTTAAATATTAAAACATGCCGGGCGTGGTGGCACATGCTTGTAATCCCAGTACTTGGGAGGCTGAGACAGGAGGATTGCAGGTTTGTGGCCAGCCTCAGGTACTTAGTGAGGCCTTCCACAACTCAGTGAGACCCTGTTTCAGCATAAAGAATAAAAAATAGGGCTAGGGGTGTAGCTCATAGGTAGAATGCCCCTGGGTTCAATCACCAGTACCTCAAAAATAAATAAATAAATAAATAAATAAATATTGAAACATAGGATGCCATTTCCATTGCATTGCATTTATTATTATCATTGAGGTTTTTTATTTTTTATTTTTTTAACGTGCTTTTATTGGTGCATTGGAGTCTTACATTGCAATGAATATCTATTTGATGTTAACATACATGCACACAGCTCTTAGTGCCCCCCCCCGCCTCCCCTCACCCGTATGAAGTACCAAGAATGATGTTGGTATATTTTCACATGTACATATTGTTTATGATAGTGATTCCATTAATTCCCTTCCTTCTTGCCCTCCCCCTTCCCTTGTACCACTTCCCTTGTTCCGCTGAGGGTTCTCCATTATCAACCAGAGTCCCTTGTGTGACCCTACTACTCCTTAGATTGCACATATTAATGAAAACATATGTCCCTTCTTTTTTGTGATTGACTGATCTCGCTTAACATAATGTTCTCCAGATCCTTCCACTTTCTTGCAAATGATGTTATTTCGTTCTTCTTTATTGCTGAGTAGAATTCCATTGTGTGTATTTCCCACAATTTTGTAATCCACTCATCTGTTGATGGACACCTAGGTTGGTTCCATGATTTGGCCACTGTGAATTGTGCTGCTATGAACATGGGTATGCATATATTACTGTAGTTTTCTGGTTTCAATCCCTTTGGTTTGATACCCAGTAGTG
>PVJS01024648.1:0-28501 GCA_004027185.1 Glis glis
CCAGCCTCAGCTCTCTCTCTCTCTCTCCCCCTGTCTCTCTCTCTCTCTCTCTCTCTCTCTCTACCTAGTGAGGCCCTCCGCAACTTCGTGAGACTTGGTTTCAAATTAAAGTATAAAAAAATAGGGCCGGGGGTGTAGCGTGGAGGTAGAATGCCCCTGGGTTCAATCCCTGGTACCGAAAAAATAAATAAATAAATAAATACCCTTGATTAACAAACAAGAGAAACCGAAGCCCAAATTGAAGTGAGCAAACGAAATCCAATAGTGAGCCTGTGGCCACCCTGGAGCTAGGGTCAGAGCTCGAGATGACTCGGATTAGCAGATGTACATCTCCACCAGGGCTTGGTGCTTCCCACTGTCGGAAAAGAGTAAATGCGAAGGGAATAGATGTTTCACACATTGTTTTTTTGTCTGTTGCTTTGTCTAGTTTACTTATAGCCCTTCCCAGAAAATAAGATATCATTCATTCATTTATTCATTCATTCCTCGAACATATCATGGGAACTGGATCTATGACAGGCACTCTAGTGGGTGATTCAAGAGAATTTGCAATCCAGAAATGTAACCCAGTGCACAGCAGCCTAAGTTTACATGAACAAAGGGTTTCCTAATCTAATCTCGTCATACGTTTCTCCAAGTAACCTAACAATAAGATGTGGAGCTGGACCATTGATCTTGGCTCTACTGCTTTCCTGTTAGTCCTTGGGAAAATTACTAGATATGTGCACCTTAGCTTTCTAATATGTGGTATTATATATATTACCACATAGAGTTGCTGTGATAAGCAATTAATTGAGTTAATAAATTGACATGACTCAAAGATTTTCGAATCAGGTCATCACAGAAGAAGACTTCAATAAACATTAGACAGAATCATTAATTTTTCTCCCATCAAAATGGAAGTCCTCTCCACAGATAGACGCCAGGGAAACTATGGTCTAAACTCCATTGCATGTGACTTTAAACCCTTCCAATTCCCTTACCTTCCCTTTAATTTCCAGGGAGCATCTAATTTTGAGATACATTTTAATGGCTATTTCTGCAAACAGAACATCTAGCAGTGTGGTGATGAAATCAGGGCAGTTTGAGATGTCGCACGCTAACTAGTTACACTGCACAAAGCCTAACAGTTTGCTTTCTGTTTTTAAAGAAGCGTTCCGTTTAGCCATACTTGTGGCGGCACATGTAATTGAAAAGAGGCATATGGAGACCAGCATGCAAAGCCTAACAAACACTTCAGAGTGGCTTAAAAACTATGCTAATCAGTTTGGAAAAACACGATTTAATCTAAAAAAAAAGAAGAAAAGAAAAAAAACCCACTCTTCAAACCTAAGGTGATTTTTTTTTAAAAGAAATGTAATCATGGTTGATATTACCTAAGACTGGTTTATTTCCCTCTGCCCTGGAAAATGTTGGAAATAAAATTGAAAAATATAAAAAAGGAAGAAATGAGAGTACCCATGACTTGTAGTTTCGTGGAGTAGAAATGAACTGTCAGTGGAGGGAAGCCAGGACACACCAGCCCATGGTCAGGGTCCCAGTGCAGACTGTCTCTCCTGCAGGACGACGCCTAGAAACGACGCTGGCTCACAGCACTCCTCCCCCTGCAAGAAGGCGCTGAGCATTACCTGAAAACAAGGAAGGCATCAGATGAACAGACCTTTATAACAGAATGTGCATCTGCCAAGACAAAAATACACGATGAGCTTCTGGTGCTGGCACGCTGACAGTATGAGCAAGCTGTCTTAGTAGTGATTTTGCAAATCATTTGAGTTTAAATTCTATATAGGCCGTAGGGCCCCTGGAGCATCACTTTCTATATTTGGCCTTCTCATTTAGCTATGTTTGGAATAAATAGGCTATGGATAAAAATCATGCCCTTTAAGAGTTTTGCATACACCAACCAGTTCTGTATATGTATCATAGGTGAACCAAGTGCCTGCTTCAAGTCTATGCGTGCACACACACACACATACACAGACTTTCAAAATGTATTTTTAAGCTGTTTTCCTGTGTGACTTACTCTCTCTCTCTCTCTCTCTCTCTTTTTTTAAGTTCAGCTCTCTGGCATTTAGTAACCCACAAGCTGCTGTTTCTTTTTCCAAAGAAGTTCAGCTTGATGGAGGGGCCAAGAAAAATGAGCCCAACTGATGATTGCAATCTCGAAAGAAAATATGCTTTTTATCAGAGACCACATGTTGCCAATGCCAATTAAAGTAAAACTGGAAGAGTTCATCAGATACCAACCTGGAGAGGAGAAATGATGTGCCAAGTATAAGAAAGGAAAAGTATGCTTCAGGTGGAATTGCTGGGATATCCACTCGAGGTGACATTTTAAAATGTTAAGGTGGAAAGAGCCACACACATTGCAGACTGAACAATTTGTTAACCATTTAGATAAGAAGTGGCACAAAGACCATGCCATGGGTTTTGATTTAAGCTGATCTAAATGAATTCCTGCCTCTACCACTGGCTGCTTGAATCATCTTCATGTCTCTGAGCCTTATTTCCTCATTTGTTAATCAGGAATCACGAAATCCTGTTTAGATTAAGAAACATTCTGGGTGTGGTTATGTACGCCTGTAATTCCAGTACTTGGGAGGCAGAGGCAGGAGGATCTCAGGTTCAAGGCCAGCCTCAGCAACTTGGTAAGACCCTCAGCAACTTAGCAAGACTGTTTCAAAATTTAAAAAATAAAAATAAAATAGGGCTAAGGGTGTAGCTTGGAGGTAGAGTACTCCTGGGTTCAATCCCTAGCAACACACACACACACACACACACACAAATGAAATGAAAAGAAACAATATTGTGAGTTAAGGCATAAGTTCATATTTGTTTGAAAAATATTGAAAGAGAAATTAACTGATTAATTTGTCAATAAATGCTTTAATAAAGAAATCAAGTTCCTATTTTTTGTGGTAGTAGAGATTGAACCCAGAGGTATTCTACAATGGAGATACACCCCCAGCCCCTATTTTATTTATTTATTTTTTATTTTGAAACAGGATCTTACTAAGTTTCTGTGGCTGGCCTGGAACCTGTGATCCTCTACCTCAGCCTTCCAAGTACTGTGATTATAAGTGTGCACTACTGCGGGTGGCTCATATTTCCTTTCTAAAGTGTTATGGGTAACCACTTAAACACATTTATATTAAAAACATAGTAAGTATTATTTTCATTATTCTAGTGTCTTTCAAAAATTGACAGAGTATTGTAGTGATGTGGCATGTTCTTACAGTTTTATTACTGACATCAGTTAATAACATTTATGCAGTTATCTGACTGCATTCCATTGAAAGAGATCACTTTTTCCCTTAGCTTGGGAGGTAGGAGATGTTAAGTTTAAAAAGTTAACCTCAAAGTCATTCTGCCTTAGTTTCCATCATTCCTAAACTATCCCAACATAGAAAGATGGGATAAGTAAGAAGAACCATGCAAAACTGCATGCATTAATCATATAGTAAAGGCTAATTCCTTTCTTTTTTTATTCTGCTGAGTTGAGTAGTTTTTATATTTTTTTAGAACTAGTAAGAGTTTGTTAGACAAATGAGTTGGGTCTTTCATTCTAAAATATGGGTACAAAAGCTGAAATCCACAAATTGGAGGCCTGGAAATACCTTCCTGCTTTCCTCAGTATTGAGCATGAGAGAGTTCTTACAAGCTGCTGGAAGTGATTATTTTAAAAATTACACTATGTAAGATGTAGACATTAAGATATGGAAACCAAGTAGTATTCATATGTTTTTTCATACATGTTCTTTAGGTAAAGCTACCACTCCTCACTTTAACACCGTTTCGAAGTTAGTAGTGACTAAAAAGAGATACTTCTACTGTACCCACCCACCATTTATGTGACTATTGTATTCCATTACTGCTGAAGTTCTGGAAATTGTTCATTTTCTTTTCCTAGAAAGATATTCCATATTTGTGTGAAGAAACAATCCTCTTACTCAAATAAAAATTTCCTTATTCTCTTACAGATATATTCTTTTAAGCCAATTCAAGTTTCATGAAGCCTACAAGCGTGCTTCTTATACTAACCAGGTCATACATGTGCTAACTTGGCGAAGCCTGGGGCAGTGTTGAGGTCAATGAAAGAAGCGGGTTTGTACTAGTGTGTCATGCAAATCCTCATATTTGGACCTAATCACAATAATCACGTTCATTTTGTCAACTTCTCTGGGAGCTTCCCCACCCCTGAGAGTGAATACAGCGAATTACAAGCTCAGAGAATGAAAAATAGTACAGCTAGGCTACAGCTTTTGTTGAAAAGAACATCATTTGCTTCGGCGAGAAGTCCTTCTATATTTTACTATCACATGGATCCTTCAGGGTGTTTTATTCCTCTCTATACATACATAGCTCCAGCTTTCTGGCATGGCATTAAGACGGTCTCAGGGAAACAATACATTTCATGAATGTTATTCATCTGAGAAACAGCTATTTTTTTCTATAAACATAGACTCAACTTGGGTACATGTAAAGATGAGCTTGTAACGTCCACATTCAACCTATCTGGATATTGCTGTTACCAGCTGATGAAGGGTTTGTTTGAACAAAATGTAATTTTTTTCATAGGGTGCATATGTATGTGGATCTCTATCAGTCCATTATTGCCCATGTTTATTGTTATCCTGTGTTGGTAAATTTTGCTAAAAAGAATGAAAGCACATTGTTGACATAATTATTTATTGTAGATAAATACAAAATAAATCTAAATACTCAATTAGGTTAAAATGATTCTGAAATGTATACTGTCACTAATATCCATGTAATAAATGCTTCTCAAGTTTAACTTCTGGGCCCTTGTATAAAAAAAACTTCTTGGGCTCTACCTCACACCTATTAAATCAGAGTTTTCAGGAGAAAGACTAGATAATCTTTGCATATTTAAGAAATAGATCTGGCAACTTTGAAGAATATAGTACTAGAATGTAAGCTTACTGTGAAGGCAAGGACTACTATTGTTTTGCTTGTTATAGTTATATGCCATACATTACAGGCATTCAAGAAATTAATGCAGAATTTATACATTAATTATTATCTCCTATGTAAAAGTATGTTTTTCAATGATGGAAGAAAGTATGTATTAATACCCAAAGGGCTCTTTTATGTAAAATTTAATGAGAAAAGAGAATATAAAACTGCATGCATTCCAGGTCTTCAAATACTTGAAAAGACATTTTTATATGGAAAAAACACACCAAAGTGATAAATGGAAACTCACTGAAATTAAAATCTTTGTTTTACAAAAGATACTATTAAGAGAATAAAAAGACAAGCTCATGCTAACATAAAATATTTGCAAATCAACATAAAAAAACTCTCAAACTTAACTGTAAAAAAAAACCACAATTTTAAAATAGAAAATTTGAACCATGTTTCACCAAAGAGGATGCCTTTTTGTGTATGTGTGTGCATGGTACTGGGGATTGAACCCAGGGGCATTCTACCTCCAAGCCACATCCTAGTCCTATTTTATTTTTTATTTTGAAACACGGTCTCACTAAGTTGCTGAGACTCTTGCTAAGTTGTTGGGGCTAGCCTGGAACCTACGATCCTCCTGTTTCAGCCTCCCAAGTACTGGAATTACAGGTGTGTGCCACCACACCCAGCAAAGAAGATATCTTGATGACAAATAAGCACAAGAAATGATACTCAACATCATTAATCATTAAAGAAAGAAAAACTAAAACTACTATAAAATACCACTACACATACACTAGAATAGCTAAAAAAATAATGTTGACAATACCAAGTGCTGATGAGGAATCACTGATGAGGCATAACTAGAATTCTCATATACTTCTAGTGGGAAAGTAAAATGGTATCATTTTTTAGAAATAGTTTGCCAGGTTTTATAAAATTAAACATACACTTATCACATGACCCTACTTCTAAAAATGAAAACATAGTCACACAAAATCTGTACATGCATGTTTATAACAATTTTATTTATAATCTTCAACAACTAGAAACAATGCAAATGTACTTAAACTGGTGAATGGTAAACTCTGGTGTAGTTATATAATAAAATATTCAGAAATACCCCCTACACACACAGATCTGTATCTATATCCATGCATGAACCTCAACTCAAAAGCATTATGCTAAGTTAAAGAAGCTATGTGCAAATTGATACAACCTGTATGACTCCATTTTTCTGACATTCTCTGGCTATTCTATTATAATTTTCATGGAAAAGGTGATCTGTAGTTGCTAGGGTTAAGGGTGAGAGGAGGGCTTGACTACAAAAAAGCAGTATGGGGGAGTTTTGGGGGGTACTGTAACTGTTCTGTCTTGATTGTGGAAATTATTATGTGACTCTGTGTATTTATCCGATCTCGGATGTACTCATAAAAATAGCCAATGTTATTGTACCTAAACTAAAATAATTAATGAAATGGAAGGAATTAAAACTGTAAATATAGTAGTTATTTTGAAATATTGATGGTTTTCTCTTTTTCTTTCCTTTCCAAATTGTTCTACTATTTGGTTGAAATACTTATTTCAGCAATAATTATCTGTGTACATATACACATGTATACATATGTGAAAGGATTGTATAATAAAGCTGTTTGATCAGTAGAGTCATGGTCTGCTTCCTCTTCCTTATAAGTTAGCATTGCATTTGCTTTTGAAGAGTTAAGGGTTATTTGGAACTGTGTCTATGTGGTTGCAAACCAAATAATAAAAAAAATCAAGCAACCAGATACTTTCTCTATACCATACCCCTCTATTTCATTGCTACATTTAATAAAAATATAACCTTCCTCTTTATGCTCCTTCTTTGACTCAAGCTATCTGCCCCTGTTTGCCTCCTTATATGCACACCCACACTCACACTCACACACGTACACATAGGCAAGCATCACACATACACTTAGACACTTCCAACCTGGAGAATACCTGCGCATGGTTCAAAATGTGGTTTTGAAGTTGTCTTTCCTAGAATATATCTTTGATTCATTTTCCCAACCCTTCCTCCAAGATTTTACCCAAAGCTCCTCCTAGTCTACATGACAGAATGCACACTGAATTTACCATATTATATTAAATACCCTTTTTAGGTAACTTTAGTTACCAACTAGGTTGCAAACTCTTTACAGCAATGTGCCTAATATATTTTATACCCCAATAATTAAACAAAAACCTGGCATATGGTAATTACTTGATATATTTTTATTGCCTAAACGGTATAAGCCTTTTATGTGGGGGAGTTATTCTGTACATATCTTAGTCTTTTAGTCAATTATTTTTAAGAAAAAGTTTTGATGAAAAAAAATCCCACATTGTAGATAATAAGGTGGTTGGTATATTCCTTGAGCTGGAGAGATTCTTAGGGCCACACACCTTACTCGGATCATTTGCTGAGTGTTTAAGATGGGCAACATCCTGATATTCATGAAAATTACATTTCAATAAGACTTTCAATGATGCTCATATCCTAGCTGCTTCCTAAGATCTTGTTACCTTATTTTACTATTTCTTGAGAAGAAACTCCTAAGAAACCAGGTAAAACAGGTTTAAATTTCATAGAAATGAATATATTAAGTACTATGCAGAAATTTTATTTTTTATTTATTTTCTTTTTAAAAAATTTAATATGCTTTTATTGGTACATTATAGTATGCAGAGATTTTATAGAAATTACATGTTACTTTATAGGTAACATACTCAATCTTCAGGCCTTCTAAAGAATGTTAAATCATAAATCCAGCTGGGCATGATGGCATACACCTGTAATCCCAGCACTTGGGAGGCTGAGACAGGAGGATCACAGGTTTGAAGCCAGCCTCAGCAACTTAGTGAGGCTCTCAGCAACTTAGCAAGACCCTGTTTCCAAATAAATGAATAAAATAGGGCTGGGTGTAGCTCAGAGATAGAATGGCCCTGGTTCAATCCCCAGCACCACTCACAAAAAAGATAATGAAAAGCCGGGCGTGGTGGTGCACGCTTGTAATCCCAGTACTTGGGAGGCTAACACAGGAGGATCCAGGTTCACAGCCAGCCTTAGCTACTTAGTGAGGCCTTCCACAACTTAGTGAGACCCTGTTTCCAAATAAAGAATAAAAAATAGGGCTGGGGGTGTAGCCGGGAGGTAGAATGCCCCTGGGTTCAATCCCCAGTACCGCAAAAAAAAAGATAATAAAGTCAAAATAAACATGAGGAAGCTACCATTTAACCCCATGGTTTTATTTATAAGATGCAAATCTTACATGTACTTTATCTAGCTAGTTAGTAGCAGAATTATGCTCTAAACCCACAAACAGACTTGGTTTAATAATTCCTTTGAATCTAAAAATAAAGCAATGAAGAAAAATAAGAATGCATTAATGCATAAGAGGAGCTATCTGAATTTTTCTAAAACAGAGAATATAACCTTAATATAGGAAAGTCTCATACTTTTGATTTCCAGTGTTTGTGTCCAACATCAATGACAGACTAGCAATGATAGTTTTTTGATTTAATTTACTAATAATATATTGAGGGTGAAATTTTTAAGGAAGGATAAAGTTATTCCCAAGATATAAATTCGACTATAGAAGCCATGTTTGTCGTAGAAACTAGTTCAACACTATTTAGACAGGTAAAGAGAAATCTAGTATTTTACCACAGTCTGGTATAGTCTAAAAAGAGGAGCTTACATTGCTTAGAATTATCAGTGTCTGAAATGTCCAAAGACAAAATATTTATATTTGAGTTGAAGAACAATGTCCAATTTCTTTGGGTCTTACTGTTCTGTGACATCAGTTGTCAACAAGGATGACTTACAAGCTACTTAGCGGTGTTTACCTTCAGAGGCAGGTGGCTAAGGAACCGCAGCAAGAACCAGCTCTGTTCCCTGCTCATCTCATAGAAACATCTACTCAGTGTGACATTTGCATTTGACCCATACGCAGAGAGTTTTACCTGATACAGGGTGACCCCATTAAAAATAAATACCTGTCTGTTCCATCCCAAGCTTTCTTGGGTTAGCAACACAGCTTCCATTAAAGGTATTACAGGAGGACTCAATCACTTGTCCAAAGGGAGCAATGAATTGAAAAGTACTATGCGGGTAGAGGTGGCATCTCCATGGATAACAAGAGCATATCAGGTTCAGTTCAAAAGAGTGGAAGTGACAAAGCCAGTCCCTGTTGACCCACCACCAATTACCTCTAATAAAAATAGCAACCGTGCTTCACAGGCTGCATGCAGCGAGGTCTTCAGCCTCAGCCCCAGTGATCATCTTCCAGGCACCATTGCCCTTGGGTCTAATGCTGATCAGAACTCCTGCAGACACAACGAATGCCCAAGTCTAAGCAGTTCTTATTCCTTTGATTAAAAAATTTAAACAGACTTTTCTGTCACTCTCTCTTTATGCAAGAAATACTCTTGTTTTTCTTTTTCCCCCTCCAATATAGAAATTGGATTAAACAGCATGCTTTGCAAACAACAGATAGGAATGCTAATTAAAGGACAGACTTCACAGCCACACAAAAAGCAGATCTGCACCAAAGTCTTATTTCATCTCAAATGTGGTGTCAGTGACTTGGTCAGGCAGAGCCTATATGAACTCTGTTCCCTAAAGATAGAACACCAGCAAATAGTCTCAACAAAGAAAGGCAAAACCACAATGCTAAGCAATCATTTCTTTATATTCCTATTATGACTGGTAATGTTTGATTGCTATGGATGAAAGCTAATGTTTTGATTACAGATGCCAGCAAAGGAAGTGTTAGAAAATCCTGGGTTCCTTCTGAGAAAGGCAAAAATATAATGCTAAAATGTGATCTGACTGCCGAAATTTAAATATGCTCTTTATTATTGCTCATGGAGCCAAAATTTTAATCAAGAAAACATCTTAATTTTAAAAGCACAAACACAATAAAAGCATAAATACAGCATAATCTTGACTTTTACAATTTTTCTCTAATTTTGGCCTCATTTATTCATTCAATAAGCTGATATGGAATATGCCAAGCCCTGTGCTTTGTACTGAGAATACAGAGATGAGCAAGTCATGGTCTCCAATCCCAAAATATCACACTTTAAAGAGGACGAAAGATACCTAAACAAATGGTTGCAAAGCAAAGTAATAAAGACAATGGTAGTTAAATGCACTGAACATTCTGAGTATTTCCCTTAGTCTAAGAAGTGTGTATTGATGTGGGAGGAGAGTGAGGGAGGGATACTGACTAGCAGTAATACTTGGTTAAGGGCAGGCAAAGAGGAGGTAAAATATATTTGGTATGTACAGGGCATAAAATTGGGACAGTGTGTTAGTACTTTAAATAATTTGCCATGTACACAAATTAAAGGGTGTTACAGGAGCTAATGCTGGGATCATAGGCAGAGGCCAGATTAGGAAGGCCCTGGCACACAATGCATAGAAAAGTAGACTCCATCCTGCAGGTCAGGAAGCTCATAGCTGATAGAGACCCCACTTGAGAGCTGGTGTGTGCAGCATGAGGAAGAGTACTAGGTGGGTTGTCATGTTCTTTTGGTTAAGAGTCATATGTTTGTTCCTTCATCAAATAATTGTCAACTTCTCATTTTGTGTCAGGCAATGTTCTGGGTACTAGGGATGCATATTGAACAAGATGGTTAAGGTCTCCCTCCTTGTAAAGCGCTTGATGATGGAGAATAAAAGGATTTAAGTAGAATTTTAAAACTTTCTGGTTGTTAGATGGACAATGGATTTGATGGGGCCAAGACTAGGCACAGAGAGACAAGTTAGGAGGTTCTTGATGTCATCTGAGTCTAAGAAGGCCTAAATATGGATAATGATAATATTAGTAGACAGAGATGATGGATTACATAACTATTTGAAAAGTGAAATAAGTAGGAAAAAATTTTAGAGGTAAGATAGAGTGGAGTTCGGGAAGGTGAGGGAAGGATAAAGGTAGGAGTGAATCCCAAGTTTCTAGTTTGGATTATTGGGTGGATGGTGGCCCTACCAACCAAGTAAAATAATATCTTAGGGGTGGCCAGGTTTTACCTATAGCCATAAATGAGAGGAATAGGAAACCATATAATATTGAATGTAGGATTACATGTAATACCTATGAATGTAGGACTAAAATAAGGATGGACATAACATCTGTTGATCTACAGTGCGCCAGAAAAAGATAAAATGTTTAATCATTTCAGAATTTCAGAAACAGAACATTTCTATCTTCTCACTTAAATAAAAATGTATTATGACATTAGCAGACAGTCTAAATAAAGGATCTCAAAAATTCTGAAATTTTAAATTTACTTTAACTTCTTCATTTCTTTGTCGGTCATCATTCACAGCACCGCTAGCATGAACTAATCGAGGCTCAGGTAAGAAAACAATGCAACTGGCACTGCATTTTCCTTTGCCAATAACTCAGGAGGAAAGGAAACCACAAATTAGGCTGACACATGGTGTCTAGAAAGAATTAATTCCCACTCCATTCTGGGCAGACTTACAAGCTGAGCTCGATCCATAAAGACTGATGGGAATTCTGGGGTTCAGTTTGTGGGGTGATATTTTTTATTGCCATCAACAACCAGACCTAAGAATACTGATCACTGGAGAACACCTTGTTGTTTTTCTGTTGTACTATCCAAAGACTCTTGGGAATTGTTCACCAATCTGGAAGTTGTTCTTAACCTGCATTAGATAGTTTTGCTGTATTTGTCATGTTGATATCTTCTGGCAGGAGCATTTAGATATTCATTGTAAGGGTTTTATCAGGGGACAAAAATATTTGGGATATGCCAAATCAAATTATAGTGCACTTGAACAGTCATCATCTATCTTTTATCCATGATTAGCCTTCATTATGCAGCCTCAGAAAGATTTACATTAGGATTAATAGACATCATGGAAAAATACATTTTTAAATGTTCCCTGTTGAAGCCAGTACTACTTACAGAGCAGTTATTCAGCATAACTAGTACACATAGTACTCTCCCAAATATTTCTAAGACATATTGGCTGTAATTCAAATTAGCTTTAGGCAAAATGGTAAAGTAGGCCAAATTTTATCTTTGGAATTTCCTTGTTTCTAATTTACTCTCATTCATTCAAAATTTATTTATTGAGTACCCATTAAGCATTAGACAGCATTCTAAGCCCAAAGGTCCTAACCTCATGGGAATTACTTTAGTTTTCTTCTAATTCCTCTAATTCCCAACCCTTAGTCGGTTCCCTGGCTCTTGTTTTTCTAGAAATACCAACTATTGATGATTCTTCCTCATTTCTCTATCAAAATACATCCCATTTATTAATGATTACCTCTCCAAGGTTTCTGGAAAAATATCTTATCTCAAAGACATTACTATAATGCTAAGAAATTCAGTTATGTGTTAGGCATATGTGAGAGGTATTTGAGAAAATGGAAATAATTTGGAGTCCCCATATTAATTCATGACATCTGGAAGCTGTAGCTCTTGGGTGAAGTGGGGACACCATAACACAGCAGGAAGAGGGGTAGTTCTGAAGCCAGACAGACACAAGTTTAGATCCCAGGTGCATTCCTTGCTAGTCCTGTGACTGAACTTTCCTGGGACACATTTTCCTAGACTTTACTAGTGAGTATTAGTAAAGGATTAGAGATAACATGTGTTCAGTGACTGGCACAAAGTAAATGTTCCATACATCATTATAATTTTATTTCCTTCAATTTAAAATTAAAAGATATATCTACCATTAGTTCTATTTATTTGGTGACTATATAATATGTGGATTTGTCTTTGGGTTCATGGAACTATTGAGTGCCACTGATTTTAAGATCTATGCAATTCTGGGGGGTGGGGGAAAAGAACTTTTTTAAAATTTTTGAAATAATTGCAGAGAAGTTGACTATTCAATACAATTAACTCTTTATTTTACTATACCATTTGTAAGTTGCAGACCACATATGCTCTCAGTTATGCTAACTTTAACATGCATTTCCTACAGACATCTTTTTTAACACAACCACAAAAGTGTGTAAAGCTATAAGCTAATATTGTTATAACACTGAGATTCTCAGACCCTAGTTAGGTCTCACCATTCTTCCAGTAATATCCTTAACAAAAATGACTCAGTTAAGGATGAAACATGGCAACCCTCTCTTGGCATTTCTTAGCTTGGGACTGAGTAGCTCCAATCTTGGGATATGTCTTCACATAGCCTTCTTCATGAGCGTGTCCATGTCTGAAACCTCCATTTCCCTTCTTTCTATATAGTTTTAATGTCTCACTACCTAGTTATCTATAATTCCCCATTCTTATCTAAGAATTTGACTTTGCTAAACAGGTAGCTCTTTGTTTAATACAGTTGTTCCTTATAATAAGATTAAAGTGTGGGAAAATAATCCAATAGATCTAAGACTACAAATGAAGAAATATGTAAAGGAGAAATGGGCAATGCTTACAAATGGAACATTTTTGTAATGCAAGCCTCACAGTGAAATAAAGAACTTCTCAAGAAATGTTTTCAGAGTGCACATAAAGTATATACAGGACTCCTTATTTATGTAAATGGGGCAATACTACCCTTAGAAGGGGATATATTATGTTTTTTTGTGGTCTAAATAGAATTTAATTTTGCTAGAATCTTTGAAAAATAAATATAAAAGCTTGACTTTCCTTCACACACTTCAATTAATAACAGGATTTTAATAATTATGATTGGAGACCAAGTGATGTTGATACATTACTATGCGGATAGTTCTGTGTTGTAGCAGTGATGTTTTTGTGCTTGGATGATAATAACTGTCAAAATGCAAGGGGTTAGTGAACAGGACCCATGGGGAATGGCAGGATGACACTCTATGCAAGACATTTTGCTAATAGGTCTGAGAGCAATTACTGTATGGTTTATGATCACAGCACTTAACCCTCTCACTCTCAGATTGTGGGGAACCTAGCCAGCACACTGCTTGAAGAAATTTTCATCACTCCATAATGTTTATCAGTAAAATCCTTTTCAGGAACATGTTATGAAGACTGTCAAATATGTTTGTATATTAGAAACATCAATTTGGTCTATAGCATAACTGCTGCGCAGGAAATGAGCAAAGTAGAGAATACTGGGGTCCTCTGAATCCAACAGCTCCTGAACGAGCCCATTCTAGTGCTTGCATTTCTAGTTCAAGTTCAGTCGATCAGTTACTCTTTTCTTGTTTTCATTAACTGCTCCTTCACACTAGCATTAAGATCTCTTTATGTCATTCTTGAATGTTGTCAGGGCATTTTGATAGCTCTTGTTTTCTTTAAAGAAAGTATAACCACACAAGTTGTGTTTACAGAATGTAACCTAAGCCCCTGGTAAACATTTAACTCACCCATTATTAAACATTCTTTCCAAAATATTCCAAATCTGCTTTCTTCCTTTTGGTAAAACAGTAAAATACCTTGCTTCTTAATTCCATCTCTTCTATACACCAACACAGGTTCTATTACTTATTTACTTCTCTGTCTGCTCCCAAGAAAAAGGAGCAAGTTATCTTCAGAGTAGATCATAATTAGATTAGATTAGAGCAGATTAGAGTATGAGGGCCATAAGTAAATGTTATTACTGTAGAAAGCTTCATAATTTAAAGATTTGGAGAAAGGGGATGACACTATGGTAGAGGTTAGATGTTACATTAAGCCACTAAGTGATTTGGAGATAGTCTCTGAATCCATACATTTCAGGTATAAAATGTTTCTAATTCCAATTAGTATGTCTTCCATTGATTGACAACTTAAAAACAAATGAAAAATAATCTTCCAAACTGATAATTACATACAACATAGACATGTATACAAAGGGACATCATGATGTCCAACTAACAAATATATATTTTAGTAAACAAGACCGTGGATTTTTTTCTCTATAATTTAAAACAGTAAACTTAGCATTCTTTTGTGCAATACTATATAAATTTGCAAACTAGGAATAATATTGCCAATAATAGTAGTTTACAATTTATAATACTTGGTATAGGAATTTACTTGAGAATCTATTTCACTAGTTCATGAGAACCTCAACTAAGGCCTCTTGATACATTCATATAGTTTGTAAATCTAGGGGGTACCATTTACATTTGTAGTCATTATGGATATATATGTTTAATATAGATATATTTTTATAACACATTTTATAATAGCATCTAGCCACAAGTGGGAGACAAGCAGCTTTTAAACAAACACACAAAGTTACTGGCTAGGCATGTATTAGGAATGACATTGGCTCAGATTTGCTTTTCAACCCCAAAAGCTTAAGTCCACAGAAAGAGTTCATACTGTTTGACTTATCTTTCCTGTCTAGAGCTGTTTTTTGTTTTTTGGGGGGAGTTTTTTGTGGTACCGGGGATTGAACCCAGGGGCATTCTACCTCTGAGCTACACCCCTGGCCCTATTTTTTATCCTTTATTTTGAAACCGGGTCTCACGAAGTTGCAGAGGACCTCACTAAGTAGCTGAGGCTGGCCGCAAACCCGGATCCTCCGGTCTCCGCCTCCCAAGTACTGGGATTACAAGCGTGCACCACCACGCCCAGCTCTCTACAGCTGTTTTGAATCAGTGGTGGACACTTGCTCATACTGGGCCAATCAGAATCATTCTTTTGTTTTGTTTCTATGTGAAGTTGGAACTATGGACATGAAAAGTGTGGAACTACACAGGAAGGCCAACTTTTGTCTGTGACAAAGAAATCAAAGAAGCTAATCTTCAAAGACAATAACAAAGACATGAAGAGAAGAATAGAGAAAAGAAAGGGAGAAGACATAGTATCTGAAAGATGACTGTTTTATCTTCAGATTCTTTCCATCTCATGTTTCCAGTTCATTCTGAAGTCTGCTATCATTCATTGCCATGAATTTTAGGAGATATGCACAGATATTTTAATGAAACAAATTCATCCCCCCACATAATACAATTAAATGAGATTGAGTGAAGATTTCCTTGTCAATAGGAAATAATAATATCTGAGATGAAAAAGGGTAGAATGTGGAGAAAATCCACAGGAGAGATCCAGACCCAGATTTGGAATGTGGAGGTTTTCCTGAAGGAAATACCATCTATGGAGGAACAAGAAAAGAGGAGTTAGCCAGAAGAATGGCTGAGAAAGGATTCCAGAAAGAGGATACAGCGTTATGAAGGTCAGAGATGAGAAAGAGCAAAGGCAGCCGAGGAGGGGAAAGGAGCTCAGGCTGGTGAAAGATGACACTGGACAATTAAATGAAGTTCAGGTTTTAAGACTATTGGGAGAGTTTGGACTTGATTTTGAGAGCAAAGGAGAGCACGGGAGATGGGGGGTCAGTCACTTGAGGACTTTTAGACCTTGTATTAATTACTTTGATTTTTACCCAAATAGTATAGGTAGAACAGAATGCCATTTTACGGAGAAATGGAAAAAATCTAGTTAGAATTACTATAGAAATGTAAGAAAAGAAGTGATTAAGAGAAGTGGAAAAGGCTGGAAGGAATGGTTACAAGGTTATAAGAGATATTTAGTAGTAGCAGATAAATTGAATGCAGAGGATTAATGAGTGGGGAGGATAATGAGGATAGCTAAAATCTAAAATGGACTACTTTATCAAGCAAAACCAGTCTCTGGTTTTCCTTTTTTCTTGATAAACATGTTTTCCTCCTCTTTTTTTTTTCTTTTGGTGGCATGTTATGACGAACTGGGTAAAAGACACAATTTAAGACAGGATATGAGGAGGTCTTAGCAGCTACAAAACCCATTCTATTTGAGAATACTTGGCTGGTCCAAAGAAAACATCAAAGAGATGAGGCAATCTCTGGCTCAATATGGAAAGGTGTTGGTATCCCAAAACTATGTTATTTTTTAACAAAAATATGTCTGTATGAATCCATTTCTTCATTCAATATTTAATGACAGAGTTGTCAAGAATGGCCTTTGGTTTGGGGGCATGGGCAGCTGGGTAAATGGTAATGTGATTTACTTAGACATGAACCACAGAAGAGGTTACTTTTGGGGGTGGGTAGATCCCCACTTTGGGGGCTGCTTTCTTGACTTCGAAGTGGATGCAAGTCCTACTCTTCCCTTGCTTGCTCGGGAAGTAATACTTAGCAGTTCATGCATTTGTACAGCATGCATGAGTCTTTATGTGGCAAGTGCTTACACAGTACATACTCTAATAACTTATTTCCTCCTCACAACAATATGATCAGATAGGTAATATTACTACCACCATTATACAGGTAAGGAGACAAGAACATTGTTCAACAATCTAAATTGTTCAACAATCTAACTAGTAAGAATTAATGAGGCCAGATGTGGTGGCACATGCTTGTAATCCCAGTACTTGGGAGACTGAGACAAGGAGGATTGCAGGTTCTTGGCCAGTCCCAGCAACTTAGTGAGGTCTTCCGCAACTTAGTGAGACCCTGTTTCAAAATAAAAAATAGAATAGGACTGGGGTATAGCTCAGGGGTAGAATGTTCCTGAGTTCAATCCCCAGTACAAAACATACACACACACACACACACACACACACACACACACACACACACACACTATAGAATTAGTGAGAGAGAAGGTCCTTGGAGGAACAATCTAAATTGTTCAACAATCTAACTAGTAAGCAATGGAGAGCTAGGATTTATTTCTGGAATGTGATCTCAGCTCAGCATACCCATTATAAAATTGTTTTTTTTAATTGTTTTGTTTTAGGTGAAATAGCATTGACAAGCTATATTATGGAAGAGTCAGCTATAAGCTCTACTAGCCCTGGTGGTTCGAATGACCCCCTAGAACTGGGCCCTATGTTTGTTCCATTTTCAGTCTCCACATTCTTGTAAAGCCTTTTTGGTTGAAAAAAAAGCACACAAAAAAAGTCATATGCCCTTTTAGAGGAATCCCAAGAATAATCCACGGTAAGTACAGTGAGTGCCAGATGGCCTATGCTAGAGACTGATTGTGTCTGCTTAGACAGAGAACACATACAGCCCTGGCAGGAGAGAAGAACAAGCTGTCTCCTTGTAGCCCTGATGATGGAGCCAAGTTTCCACTACCTGCTGTCCCAACCCTCCTCCATGAGCAGACAGGGAGCACGTACAAATGTTCTGCTGGTTGATCAAGGAAGGTGACAGAATTAGGGAGAGGACCTTCTAGTATTCCAACGTCGTAACTACAGTGTGTGTGTGTGTGTGTGTGTGTGTGTGTGTGTGTGTGTGTGTGTGAATGCTCGTATGCAGGCACATGTTTTATACCAAGGTGTTTCTCTTGAAGGAGGTACAGGCTGCAGGGAGTCACCATGAACCCTGAAGTGGGGAGGAAGGCTCAAGAACCAACTGTACACATAGCTGTTACCCTTAGGGGATGTGTGCGTCTAGGTTGTCACTTAGAGCAGTAAGGTTACAAAAGACAATGTCAATAGGCAGATAATTATTACTGGCTCAAGGAGAATTAACAGAAGGATAAAATGTAAAACACAAATAAAGGAGAAAAGAAAAACAGCCAAAATAAATAAATATAGATAGCATGAATCTGAAAAGTACAGACTGATAGAGGGAAAAAATTGTTAAACAAGTCTTAAGCTTATACAAGTCACATATGAAGAGTGATGAGTGGGGCAATTGCAGAGGACCCCCCCATCTCACCTGGGTGGGAGAGAGGCCAGTATCCAGTACTACAGTGAATATGAAGAAAAGAAAAACACAGAAATACCCACTGCCTTCACCTCCAGTGCCTAGGACTTAATTCCAGTCCTTAATTCTCCTCCTGTTAAAAAAGGACAGTTTCCTCTCAATATACATTTAGCTTTCCAGTAAGAAGGCTTCAGGCCACCTGTCCTGTTTTATAGAGATCACATTCAGCAGTGCTGTTGCTGTTGTTGATACTACTGATAATAACTGTGGCATTCCTTGCATGATAACTGATTGATCGATTGTGTGTGCATTGCATTCTGAACATTCTCTCCCTCTCCCTTTTAATGCACTGATTTAGGTAGCCATCTAGGTAGGTTGCACTAATGGCTCTGATTCTTCACCCCTCCCTGTGTTCAAGCCCTTGGTCCTGGGTATTATTCAAGGTCCAATTAAAATATTAATCTGATCTAGAAAGACCCTCACAGAAACACCTAGAATAATGTCTGGCCAAATGTCTGGGGTCACAGAAACACCTAGAGAATAATGTGTGGCCAAATGTCTGGGATCACAGAAACACCTAGAATAATGTATGGCCAAATGTCTGGGAACCCTATGGCCCAGACAAGTTGACCCCAAAAATTAACCATCACACTATGTGAGTTTGCAGTTGGTTCCACTAAAAAATATGAGCTATTTCCTCACCCTTTAATTTAGATTTGGCTACATGACTTGATTTAACCATGGAATGTTAGCAGGCATGTCATGACCTAATGCCTAAAAGGAACTTTCATACTTCTGCCTGTCCTCTGGCATCTCTGCCATAGCCGTGAATTACATGTATGGGGTAGCCTGCTAGTCCCAAGAGGAAGACCAGTGAGTGACTCATGACACACAGCCCAGTTGCCCTGGTTGGACCAAGACTTAATCAGCCAAACCATAGGCATATTAACTAAATAGAAGCTTACTGTGGTAAGACTGAGAATTTGTGGATTTTGTAATACAGCATTATCGTGATCCTAGTTAACCATTACATCAACCATTTTTTAGTGGATCTTTTTTCTGCTCTGTATGTTTAGTTCTTATCAACTCTTATGGTATCCTGTCCTTTCTTGTGACTTCTATAATGATACCCCAAATCATTAGGATAGCATAGATGTTTTACATAGCTTTATTATCAACCTCATCAAAATAATGTAATAGTGTAATCACTATCAATACTGAAAGTTGTATGGGACAAGTTAATGAACCCAGACCTTTCTAAAAAGTACAGTATAAGAAATCTCATGCCTTTATGCAAAGAATTGAAATTCTATAACACATATGTATGATCCTGTCACTCTCCTGCTCAGAACTCTTTGATGTATTTCTAGCAGGTTATAAAATAAAATCTGGAATTTTTAGTCTGGTAGTCAGGTCTTATGTTATTTTTTCCAAAAACTACATGTTATGTCTTGAATAACCTGTATGCTAAATAAGACAATGGATATAGTGTAATCATAAGAGTAACTTGATTTTCCAATCCTTCACAACCCTTTTATACTGGTTCAGTGCAAGTATGTAAACTAGATGCAAACTTAGACAAGTTCATGATCTTTTTCTTCCTCTTAGATTTTTCTTTCTTTTATTCACATTATTTTACAAACATGCTCTGAGTTCAGTGGCAAAATTTACTAGTGCAATGTATCAAACAAAGTTCTAAAGTTAATGTAAAGTTCAATCTTTCTTTTCTTTATGCTGGATTTTATGAGAAACTACAGTTTGCACTGGAAAAGGGAGAAAGATTTTCCTTTGTTCTCATTTCCTTCTTCCTTCACTAGTAAACTGCAATTTCTGACCATGCTAAGGTAGGATCTAGAGTAGAAAAGAGAGTAAGGAGGGAAGGAGACTCCCATTTGACAAACATGGAAATAAGCTGCTGCTTCCTTTTGTTAAGTCTCTCTGAATGCAAATTCCTTAATGAATAGCAGGGCCTCTCCTCAGCTACTGTGTTAGTCAGCTTTCTGTGACTGTAATAAAATACTTGAGATAATAAACTTGTAAAGAGAAGTTTATTTTAGCTCACTGTTTTATAGGATCCAGTCCATGATGAAGCAGACCCACGCTTCTGGGAACCTGGCAAGGCAGCACATCGTGGCAGGGCTGCATGGTGAAGCAAAGCTGCTCACCTCATGGTGGCTGGGAAGAGAAAGACAGATAGGAAGGTACTGAATTCCCACTTCAGTCATACCCTCGATGACCTAAGACCTCCCAGTAGGTCCCACCTTTTAAAGGTCCCACCACCTCCCAATATTACATTAGGCTGTGGACCAGCCCTTTAACACATGGGTCTTTGGGACACACTTACCCAAACCATAGCAGTCAGCTGCCCTGAATTTCTTTCTTCTCCCAGTGACGTCCATTGCTGAGGGTCCATTCATATTGTAAGGCCACAATTTGGGGCAGTTTTCTTTCAAAGCAACTAGTCTATGTTAGATTCCATGTGTGGTCTTTTGAATTTACAAGCAGCTAAATAGCTAGAAGTGGAGAGATGGCTATTCTGCTGCACAGACCATTGGGCAAATAATCTCATTGTTCAGTAGCAATCTTCCATGTCAAATACAAATTAAGGTCTTTGAGTAGCCCCACTGAGGCCCTTACTAAGTTTGGTGTGAGGAAGTAAGATAGGGAGGGAGAGGTCTCCCAGTGCAGATTTCTCCAAAGAAATCCTCTTCTGTAATTCTCCCATTTTCATTTTGTTCAACCGTTTTGCAACTTGAAGAATTAGGAATTTCAAGGGTCAGGTAACTGGTTTTCATCCAGACCCTTTAAATATTTCATATGGTCCAGGACCTTTATTGTATATGAATGCCTCAGTCAAAATTTCCATTTGCCACCTGTTCCACTTGTTTCTCATATTTATTGTGTGGCCTATTGCTCACTTACATGATTCTCGTGGTTCTCCAAACTTTCAAGCTTCTGTTTCTTCTTTTAGGAAGGTATCTGTCCTATCCATCCTTTCTGTACAAGACTCAGCACTAGTCTTTCAAAGATTCACATACCCATTTCCTGTGTGCAAAGCCTTCTCTGATCTTTTGGTCAAAATTAATATTTCCCTTTATGTTCTCAAGGCATATTGTACCTTTATTGCAGCTCTTAATACAACATAGTTTGGGTTAGAGTTCCCGACTACCATATTTCATGGATTCTAGGATAAATAGTTTTCACACTAAAACATCTTTGAAATCAGCATGCATTTACAGTCAATGCAGTAACATCTTATAATTGCTTGGCAGGGTTTTGCTTTGTTTTTCTTTTTTTTTTTCTGAAGCATGAAATGATGGTGCATCTCACAATTGGTGGCATCTTGTGAGTCCCTTGAATTTAGATACTTTGCCTCCTTTCTCTCTATATATTCCCCAGCAATAAATGTAGTGCCTTTTATAAACTAGGAGCTCAAATTTGGATATTGAACCAAATGAGTTTTCTATATAGTACTGGGACACTATGATTTTCTTCAGTGTTCAAAATATTCCCAATTACAATTTCATTCAAATTAAAAAGGGTTTGATGGGACATTCATTACTTAAAAAGTAACATTTATTGGTCTATGTGTTGTGATTGGAGCTTTAATGTCATCAGGAAGAAGTTTAATCTGACTTCATTTTCACTCCATTAAAAACCTTGTAACAATGTTCATAAATTAGATCTCCAGAGTCATAAAAGTATATGTCACAGCTCTGATCTGCACAATTTTGACCACATTTGGATATTCAGCACTGTTTTAAATTTAGGAATCTTTGCCGTTTGTACATATTAATTTTTCATCATTTTAATGAGGATACACAAACATATAAATTGCATAATTTTGGTCTGTCCTATTGTCAATGACACTAATAAACCAGGGACACGTGGCAGCAATTAGAGCTCATTTCTTTGCCTAAAATGAATGCTTTTTTATTGTGAGCTCTTCATAGACTTGCCTTGCTTACATGGAATTATAATTAGAGATCATAAATAGAATCAACCAGACTTATTATTTTAGGAAAAAAGTAGAACTAAGGGAACAAAAAAAAATTCAAATACGTAGTATTATGGTATGGCCATGCTTAAATGCCCTCTTATGCAAAACATTTAATGACTAAGATCTCAATTTACAATTACTCAAGGACAGACCATTTGCCAACTCATAGGTAATTTTGTTTGTTTATAGGAGTGCATGAAGGCCTTAGAGCAAAGAAGCAAAAACAACAATAAAGAGATAAATCTAGAGCAAAAGGCAACTTTGCCTTACTTAAAATGTTCCTTTTCCTGGATGCCCATATGAAATATTTGGGATGGAAAAACTAATTTCATGCATATGCTGAGTAAAAATCTTTTCATAGGACAAATATCTTTCCTTCTATCCATTCACTCTTTCATTATCTCTGTTCTCAAGCATTTCTAAGTTTCCCCAGAAACAAAACAGAATTATTGGAATTTTTTATTTTTCTTTATACTTTTATTGGTGCATTATAGTCTCACATCATAATGTAGTTCATAGTGATAGTAACAGGCATGCACACAGCACTTGGTGAGCTTTCCCCTGGCTCCCTCCCTACTCCCCCACTTCCCCATACTGGATGTTGAGATTGGTCCATCAAAATCTCAACAAGAATTCTTGTAACTCTTGTTACAAGAACAAGAGTTTCTAACTAGAAAATTCATATTCTAGTATATGAAGTTAAAAGTCCTTAGACAAGAATAAAAATAGTTACATTCATAAAGTGCTAACTATGCACATATACTAGTTAATCCTTTTTTGCAATAACCATGAAAAATAGGTGTTATCATACTCACCTTATATAAGAAAAAAAAAAACAGAAACTGGGTGAGAACTATCATAGGTCAATGCCAAGCTTTGAATCTAAGTTTCCCTGCCTCCAGAGATCATATTCTGTCCCCCTCAATCCCACTGCAGATGTAAAATTTTACTGTAATTTTATTTGCTGTCAAGTAGACTTGTTCCTAAGTTAATTTTCAGGTTATTGGAAAATTCAAATACTAATAGCATAACAATTAGAGGATATTACCTCTTACTTGCCCACCAGTATACACACTCAAATTTTAGTTTCATATATGAGAAAATTTTATAATGATTAAGAACTCATGAACCATGATATGAAAAACACTCATGTATAGTGTTAGGAATCCTGAATGAGTTACTGAGGTCCCCTGCTTTGGCAAAATGTTTGAACAACTTAGATCTGTAAGGTCTTTCCCAATTTGGACCATTTATGCAAATAATGTAAAAAGTAGCTGTGATGAAGTAAAAATGGGAAAGTTATAAATCATAAGTCATGGAGTCAGTAAACATGGGTTCAAATCCTAACTTTCACTACATGCCTGTCTGAGGGTTTAGTTCTCTGAGCCTCAGCTTATTCAACTAAAAAGAAAATGAGAGAAGAATTGCCTGCTTCACACAGTCACTATTAAAATTAATTGGGAGCTAGGCACAGAGGTGCACACCTTTAATTCCAGTACTTGGGAGGCTGAGACTGGAGGACTGCAGGTTTAGGACAGCACGTGGAAACTTAGCAAGACCCTATTTCAAAATTAAAAACAAAATGAAAGGGCTGGGAGTATAGCTGGAAGGTAGAAAACCCCTGGGTTCAATCCCTAGTACCACAAAGAAAATTAATTGGGAAATTCAAAGTAAAGCCACTTCATAAACTGTAATTTCTTAGTAAATATATTACATACCACATAAAGCATAATGGATACAGTAAGGCATCCAAAAGCATTCTTTAAACTGATCTTAATTGGAAATTTCATCCATCCTCAAGGGAATTGGACTGTTTTTATTTTATAATTCTAAGTATCTCATATTTTTTCAACCATTCTATCCTTCTTCACTTGCTATTTCACATAGAAATGTCTGGGTTGTTTTTTTTGGGGGGATTGTTTTGTAGTTCCATATTTGTGATTACAGTATGGGCATCCTCTGATAAAATAACTCAAACTCCCTGTAAATGTTTGTAGTGCTGGTTCTTTCAGAAAGCTCTCTCTGGGCCTGTAACTCCATGCCAATGCACAGATAGGAGAAACTAGCTGACCATTCCACATGCTGATTTTGACTTGTCCCTTCTCTCTTTCACACTTACTTTTGAAATGATTTCTTGTTTAATGTTAAAAAATACTTTACTGTAGTGGTTAATTGCTATAAAGAAGAAAAAGTAACTGTCATGACTGCCCATGCTTTAAAACAAGTACAGTAATTACTCAAATTTATAATGAATAGTTTCTGCCAAATACTGCTTGTTTAGAGACCATGTAAATTGCTTTCGGGGTATTAAACCTATTCCATTCCTAATAGTGTAAGGGGGGTTGTGAGGAAAAAAGAGGAAATTCCTGGACCTCATTTTATCCCTGCTTTTATATTAACCTAACCCTTGTAAGTATTTTATAATTTACAAACTTTACCTGAATCAAAGACTCAAATATGCTAAATAATAAGAGCTAACATTTGTGGTGTTCAGCGTGCATGGCACAGCAGGGCAGAGGCAGAGCAAGCAAACAGTGTCAAGACAAGCAGGTGGCCAAAGTCAGGCCTGGGGCCTAAATCCAGGGCTTGAAGGGTAAAGCTTTGTTCATGTGGTAAAAGAGATAGAGAGCAGCTAGCATCAGAGACTCAATTCAATTGAAAGAACAGTAGGAGCCGGGCGTGGTGGTACATACTTGTAATCCCAGTACTTGGGAGGCCGAGACAGGAGGATCGCAGGTTCGTGGCCAGCCTCAGCTACTTAGTGAGGCCCTCCACAACTTAGTGAGACCCTGTTTCAAAATAAAGAATAAAATAGTGCTGGGGGATATAGCTCAGAGGTAGAATGCCCCTGGGTTCCATCCCCAGTACCACACACACAAAAACAAACAAACAAACAAAAACAGTAGAAGTTGATGTTTCTTAGGAAGTGTAAAGTAAGCAGAAGTCCTTGGAAAAATAATGCATAAAAGCAGGGAGGGGAACATGTTTGGTTACAGCAAGTTGTTAAGAGCTGGTGTGAGGCTCTGTTAAGAGCTGGTCAGTCTGCACATGTTTACCTAAGACTGGAAGAATCCTCCAAACATCTGCTGCAGTAGAATGAAGTATACTAGGGGAGCAAAAATTACTCTAGGGTGTGTAAAATCAGTTCCTCCAAGACACTGTCACATCAGTTCTGCCTTGGCCGGGGGTAGACTGCATTGCTCCAAAAACATCATTCAATTGTGGCAGGTAGCCGGGCGTGGTGGCGCACGCTTGTAATCCCAGTACTTTGGGAGGCGGAGACCGGAGGATCCTGGTTCGCGGCCAGCCTCAGCTCTCTCGCTCTCTCTCTCTCTGTCTCTCTCTCTCTCTCTCTTTCTCTCTCTCTCTCTCCTTAGCGAGGCCCTCCGCAACTTCATGAGACCTGATTTCAAAATAAAGTATAAAAAATAGGGCCGGGGGCGTGGCGCGGAGGTAGAACGCCCCTGCGTTCAATCCCCAGTACCGCAAAAAAAAAAAAAAAAAATTGTGGCAGGTAGAAGAGAATTCTCTCGGTTTAAAATAGACCCTGGGACCATATATCCAAGTTCCATAAAGAAGCAAAGCACTCAACATTAACTCTATATTGTTCAAAGTATTAAAGTAAGTTAGCAATTTTTGGGTGGAATGGAGGAGTTACTTACTGGGTATCCTACAAGAAAAAAATAGCTTTTCTGTTTGCACAAGCACACTGGCTAACAGTTTCACATGCTTTACGAAAAAAAATGCAGTAGACTTCTCTTTTGAAGTCTCATAGAACTAGAGCACATATGTTTTTCAACCAACTTTATTAATATATTTAAGGGAACAGAACATGCCTGTCATCAGTTTGCAAAGTAATATCAAATTATTCCAAGTAGATTCTTTCTTATTTCTTTTCTATGTCATTAGTGGTTTCATGGCGCCTGCTAGAATTGCCATACTGAGCAGACTGTCCGAGTCTTAAAAATAAACTCTTGTTGGCAAGGGTTTATATCTGCAATTTTGGGTTGGAATTTTGGCACATAAAAGATCAGCTCCTTAAATGGTTTTTATGTGTTTTTGTGTATGATGAGTTTGTTATGCAGAGTTCTCATGTAAAGAGATAATAATAAAGCAAAAGCCACAATCAAATCATTTACCTACCTCAAAAGTACTGCATTTTAAGGCAGGCATGGTGGCTTACACTTTTAATCTCAATATTTGGGAGACTTAGACAAGAGGATCACAGTTTTGAGGCCAGCACATGGCTTAGCAAGACCCTGTTACAAATTAACAAATAAAATAGGGATAGTGGTATAGCTCAGAGGTAAAACAACCCTGGGTTCAATGCCCAGTACCACACAAAATATTGCATTTTAGGATAATTCTTTATTTGACCATTAACTCATAACTTAATATGTTACTACCATTCTTTATGTTGTTTTTTGTAATTATTTGAGAACTCTTTTCTCTTGTCATTAAAAATATATATACTTACAATCTGGACTTTGCTTTTAAAGTTTTCTCTCATATGCGGAAGTTAGGGAGTAATTGGGATACCAGAGGGACTTCAGATAATAGAGGAGAAACTCCAGTGGAGCCAGGGAAGTGGTCTAGGCGAAGGAGTTGGAGAGAGAGAGAATCAAGGAAGGAATCACTTCTATTGACATTATGTACATGTGTGAGAATACCAATGTCAATCTCAATATCCTGTGTGGGGAAGGCGGGAGAATGGGGAGGGAGCTGGGGGAAAGCCTACTAAATGCTGTGTGTATATATGTCACTATGAACTACATTATTATGTGAGACTATAATGCACCAATAAAAGTATAAAAATTTAAAAATGAAAAATAAAGATCATCTAAAGATTAAATGTATCTCTATATAAAGCAACCCTCTACAGCACACACTTACATGGAAGATTATAACTCTATTAGTGAGAAATTATTATTAAAGTTTAAAGACAGTTTAAAATGGAAGTAGTAGCCAATTTATTATAACTGAAGTAGATACATGCATCATTAAATGATATTTGAGGAACTGAAAATCACTTGTACAGGTTGGTCTTCAGCAAGCTGGCCTCCCAGGAAGGGAGTTGACCTCCTACACATCTCCTAAGACACTTGCTGCTACTCTGTTCTCAAGGCAACAGATAGATCATGGTCAAGCCAACCCTGACATCATGCCATCATGCCTGAGGAAGATGTAGATTTTCCTCAAATACAAATGATGTGGCAAGCCTGCCTCGCCATTCAGCTCCACTCTCCCCTGGGACTGCAGACTGCAATTGCATCAGCACCAAGGCAGGTGCACTCCTTCCAAACACATGTACTTGCTTGTTAGTAGAAGGAGACTGGAGCCAGGATTCCTCCAGGATCATACTGCTGTTGCTTCCCAGAACCTGCTTAGGCCAGGAAACTGATGGGTGCTTCTGTAGAGATGTTCAATAGGAGTTCCCATAACCTGAGGGATGGGTCTCTCCTCCAGGACTGGAAGCCCAATTCTGTGTTGGCTTGAGAATGATGGACAGCCAGGGTCCCGCCCCAGAATGTTGGTCTGGGAAGTCTGGTATGCCATCTAGCCCTGTGCCCTTGCTGGCATGACAATAGCAGCCATGACATGACATGACAACTATTTATCAGGCCAAAGACTGTTCACTTTCAAAAACCCCAAAGAAAACGTGAAATTATCTTGATTTTAAAATTGAAAATAAAAGTCAAAAGAGATTAACATGTCCACATCTACTTAGACCATAATTGATGAGAACAGATTTTAAACCCAAATATGATTTTTTTTTTTTTGCAGTACCAGGGATTGAACCCAGGGGCATTCTACCTCCGCGCTACACCCCCGGCCCTATTTTTTTATACTTTATTTTGAAACCGGGTCTCACGAAGTTGCGGAGGGCCCCACTAGGTAGAGAGAGAGAGAGAGAGAGAGACAGGGAGAAAGAGAGAGAGAGAGAGACAGGGAGAAA
>PVJS01024649.1:0-28503 GCA_004027185.1 Glis glis
TTTTTTTTTTTTTTTTTTTTTTTTTTTTTGTGGTACCGGGGATTGAATGCAGGGACGTTCTACCTCCGTGCTACGCCCCCGGCCCTATTTTTTATACTTTATTTTGAAACCGTGTCTCACGAAGTTGCGGAGGGCCTCACTAGGCAGAGAGAGAGAGAGAGAGAGAGACAGGGAGAGAGAGACAGAGAGAGAAAGCTAAGGCTGGCTGCGAACCCGGATCCTCCGGTCTCCGCCTCCCAAAGTACTGGGATTACAAGCGTGTGCCACCATGCCTGGCCCTTATTCTTTATTTTGAAACAGGGTCTCACTAAGTTGTTGAGGGCCTCACTAAGTAGCTGAGACTGGCCGCAAACCTGCGATCCTCCTGTCTCAGCCTCCCAAGTACTGGGATTACAAGTGTGTGCTACCATGCCCAGCTATCTTCTGTGTTTTTAATCATGTGTGGTACTGGGGATTGAACTCAAGGGTATTCTACCCCAAGCTCAATTTTATTTTTTATTTTGAATCAGGGTCTTGCTAAATTGCTGAGGCTAGCCTCAAACCCATGATCCTCCTGTCTCAGCTTCCCAAGGACTGGGATTATAGGTGTACGCCACCATGTCCAGCTGTGTTTCTAATCTTTAAAAACTTAGACATAATAAAGGGACATTGCTTTTAAAATCAGTTACAGATTTCACTGATGTAAAGTCACATCCTTTCTCCACCATTACCCCGATCTCCCCATAGGAGAGCTCATCAAAGTTTTGCTGCATATAAGTTAAGAGCTAATGAAAACTGTTATTTTGGTATGAGTTTGTATTAAATAATCTTCAGTGTGTTTATCATTTTTCCACTAGAAAGCTTTCCCTTTCTGTTGGTGTTCTATGTCAGTGAGCCCTTGCAGTGTATAGTACAAGGTAACTGCCCGATGCTGTTTTCCATTGTCGACTGTTAAAATGTTTAGCTAGAGCATTCCTTTAAGCCATTCCAATTTAGACATAAAACAAGTATAACAGTTGCTATTGGGAAATGTGAAAGTCATTTTGATGTGTTTTTTTCCATAGGCATCTTCATAACAATAAAATTAAAAGCCTGAGTCAACGCTGTTTTGATGGACTAGATAACCTGGAGACCTTGTAAGTCTGTTCACATATTGGGTAATCACACTGTGAGTACAGTTTTAGACACTATAGGAAAAGGAAGCTCAAATCTGCAGAGAGTTATACCTTTTCAAAAACATTGCTTTTGTTAAGTATATGACAGTTTCGGAACTTTGAAACTTCTTTTTTTTTTTTTTGGCGGTACCAGGGATTGAACCCAGGGGCATTCTACCTCCAAGCTACACTCCTGGCCCTCTTTCTTTATACTTTATTTTGAAACCAGGTCTCACGAAGTTGCGGAGGGTCTCACTAGGTAGAGAGAGAGAGAGAGAGAGAGAGAGAGAGAGAGAAAGCGACAGGGAGAGAGAGAGAGAGAGAGAGAGAGAGAGAGAGAGAGAGCGCTGAGGCTGGCCACGAACCCGGATCCTCCAGTCTCTACTTCCCAAAGTACTGGGATTACAAGCGTGCGCCACCACGCCTGGCGGAATTTTGAAAATTCTAATATGAATTCTGGAGAGATTTTTTTGTTTGTTTGTTTGCCTTTTCTATAATCTGAGTTACCTTGCTCCTTGTTTACAGTGGACTTGCATATTACATCTGCTTTCACATGCAAAAATGTCACAAATTAAGGTTTTATATTTTGCATATGATAGTTTGTTGTTTCCACTAGCTGAAGTATTCAGGACTCCTGGCGGTTCAACTGCACATCACACCACTATTTAAGTAACAGACATCGTGCAGCTGTGTGTAATTTAGAGTAGGATGTTTATTTTTGTTTTAGTTTATTTTAGTCACATTTGCCTGTATTCAAATATACATAATATTTGCAATTGTGATGTAGCAGGAAGTTTGAGAAAGTTTCTCAATTAGATGGGTGAATAAAGCCTGGTTGGAATATTTAGGGTTTGTAATATTTTGTTTAACTGAAATTTCTGGTTAACCGTCAGCTATAGAGAAGACTTCAGATCTTATAGGAATCTATTAATCCACCTTCTTGTCTAAACAATGAAAGGATAGGACATCAATGGATATTTGAAAGTTAAAGATCATGAAGAAAATAGTTCCAAACTTAAGTCTTCCAAACTAAGTGTGTAATTTTTAGTGTGAAAGATAAAAGCTTGAATGGGTACTAGGCCATATATACTATTCAAATTATATTAAAATTAAATCTCTTCCCAGTTAGTATTTTTTGCCTTTTTTTCCTCATAGAAAAGAAAAATGGAATAATTCTCAAAGGAACTGAGCTTTTAGTTTTGTTTTATTCTCATTCTGAAATCAACCACAGTAATCATATGCCAACCATATGCTCTTTATTTTAAGAGAAATTAAAATTTAAACATCCTGAGGACTAGACTTTTTATTGTAGACCACTATGGGTTATCTCTATCCTAATTAATATAACATTTTCAATAATTCATACCCTGCATGAGGACAGGAGTAGTGTGCCTCAGTCGTGGTCCTTCTGTTTATTCTTATCTCACGTCCTCATGCCAGTGATGAGGTTGAGGCCATCTGCCCTCACACCACAATTTCACACTGAACTCCACACAGAAGCCTCAGTTTCATGCTCTTTTCTGTCATCTACAAATGCATGTTCAATACATTCAATTGCATAGTGAATTATCTAAGAAATAACCATTCAGATAATTTGCTTATTGAATTCTCCAGTGATATACAACTCTGAAAATTCTTTGAACTTGTAAAAAACATCATCATAGAAGAAGCATTATTTTTTTTCCCCTCTCTCTTCAACATTCTAAGAAAAGGTCTAAATTCAGTTCAAACTCCTGCACGGTTTTAAATGACAGTATGGTTGGTAAAGAAAGACTACTAATCAGAGGATATGATCTTTTAACATATGTTTGCACCAAAATGCCTTATAAATTGTGACCACTGTTCAGTATCTTTACATATTTTCCCTCATTTTTTCTAGGGACTTGAATTATAATAACTTGGAAGAATTTCCCCAGGCTATCAAAGCCCTTCCTAGCCTAAAAGAGCTGTGAGTATTGCTTTCTTCTCTTTATGCCTTAATATCCCTAGAACTCACCATGTAATGTTCCAACAAAGAGTTTCAGAACATCGTCGTACTAGTACATATATGCATAATACACACGAGCACACACATAATCATATGTATCAGACTGTGTTAGCTGGTACAATTTTGAGCATAGGGTTTGATGCTGCTGAAACTAAAAGGTAATGATGTATATAGTCTGTGCTTTTGAGGAGCTTAGAGTCTTAATCTCACTGGGAAGGTAGACTATGGAAGACAGACACAATACTGTTTCTAGGGGAGAAGTAAATTTTGAATGAATGGGATAAAGAAATCATCCCAGAAAAAGACCTCATCAAAGCTTGGGGTCATTGGAAAAGGCATCGCTAAAGGAAAAGAATTTGATCAGATTTGAAGAAAGAGGAAAATATTTTAATGATGAAAGGTATGAGGGAGCATTTTGAACGCTGGGTTTGTCACGAGCAGAGATAGGAATATGTATGGTGTAAGAGAGATTGTGTGTCCTGAGTTGACAGCTAGCAGTCTACCATGCATTGCCTAAAGACAGAATGCAAGGCTACAGTGAAAGAGATTTGGGGGGCCACAATACCTTGATTCTCATGGTATAAAGATCTTTGATGATGAAGCAACAGATAAATGTGTATGAGGCACCTGTTAGATACTAGGCTAAGCAGTGGGTTTAAAAGAATTAGATATGGTTCTGAAAAAGATAAGAGGGAATTAAAAATGTAGGCTCCCCATGTTTTTGAAAATATTGGTGTAGTCTTTATCGGTTCCATTTTGTATAATGCTGAACGGCAGTGCACACCCCAGTTTTAACATATTTCACAGTGGATACACTTTGAAGATATTTTTCTCCCATCTTTCTAGGGGATTTCATAGTAATTCTATTTCTGTTATCCCTGATGGAGCCTTTGGTGGTAATCCACTCTTAAGAACTATGTAAGTACTTTTGAAAGTTTCTTTTAATATATAATCATGTAAAGCTGTATCTGTACAATGCCAAACAGCTAGATAAAGAATGAAAATTCAGGCTTTTAGAAATATGTACATTGTTAATATAGATTTAATATTAGAGTGCTGGTGAACATATGAAAATTTTGCTCTTTTTGGATATTTTTACAGACATTTGTATGATAATCCTCTATCTTTTGTGGGGAACTCAGCATTTCACAATCTATCTGATCTGCATTCCTTGTAAGTATTGTGCAAGTTTAAAAACACACTCTTCTAATGGAAAACAAGAATTGATTATTGTAGCTTCAGAAAACAAAATCTTTTATCTTCTTCCCTCCCTGGGCAGAAGTCCAAATATGACTGTGAAAATTTATAGTGGTTCTTATTGATTGTGAACACTTGACCCAACTATCATACTTTCAAGTACTATCAAGGGATGAACTAGCTTTGTTTTTAGTACTATAATTGTAAACCGTTTAAAAGATAAAGTGAAAATATCATCAATGAAAAATATATTATTTTGAATTACCTTTTCTCTCCCAATTTCTTAAAAGAGTCATTCGTGGTGCCAGCATGGTGCAGTCGTTCCCCAATCTGACTGGAACTGTCCACTTAGAGAGCCTGTAAGTGTGGCGCTTTGAGGAGTGGGCCTGGAAGGATCATACCACAGGCCCACTAGCAGGGTGCCGGTGCTTTTTAGTGATGGTGATGGGTTTGTTCTCATTCTTTCAAACTCCCTTTGTAAACATCATGCATAGAGATGGATGTATTGGATTTGGGGTCAGTCACCTCAGGCAGAGTACAGCCTACTGTGTGGACAGAAGATCTACAAATATCACTGAAAATATAAAAGCACAGATAAGTGCCAAATTAGAAGCAGGGCTTTAGGAATTTAGAAGTGGGACCAATCGATGTAGACCATCAGAGAATGCATCACTGAGGAAGTGGAACGATTGGAAATTGAACATTACCAGGTTTCCCAGAGTTGGGTCTTATGTTTAGAAAGGCAGGATTTAGTAAAACTAGGAATACGAAGAATACACTCAGGGATGGCATACAGATGAGCAGATAGAGCTGAGAACTGCATGTTTATAATAGGATGAAATGTGTTATGGGGAAATTTGGAAAATTGGGGCCAGATTGTAGAATGACAAGCCTTGAATACTGAACAGTTGGTTATGCCAAAGTCTCCCCGTGACAGGTCTGTGAATGGGTTACAGGTGCATCTAAGATCTTGCCCTCAGCCTTCCAGATAGACAGGTGGGGCCTGAAGCAGCTAGGGTCTCTAGCTATGGGAGCCTTACCACAGTGTGCCATATGAATGTTAATGATTTCCACATGTGCCAAGGTGCAAAAAATAAAAGTTGGGAAATACTGAGATAAGGAGTTTAAACTTGACCCTTAAGGCAGTTTGCCAGTGTGGGGACTGTTTGAGCAGATGGTGTGAGGAAAGCGAGGAGAAGAGAGACTAGAGATAGGAGAACACTGAGGAGGCATGGGAATGGGCACCTTCAACTCCATCGCTCGAGTTGCCCCAGGACAAATAGCATGGTCTGTTGGATCCCTCCACCCTCTCAGCACCTGATTTGCATAGGAACAGTAAAAGTGAAGGGAAAGGGTCAGATGCTAGAACACGACGAAGGGAGAAATAGCCGGAACTGATGACAGCAAGTGGGAGGATAGACAGGGAGGGGAATAAGGGAATATTTCAGAATGCTGAGCTCCAGCAACTGGGAAAGAGATGGAAACAATATTTGGAAGCTAAGTTGCTTTCAGATACGTTGGATGTGAGAAGGTAACAGGGCTTGCAGGTAGTTGTGGCCAGGCCATGACTGTGAATTTCTGTTTTCCTCTTGGTCCATGTGGGAAATCAAGCCCATCATCTGGGTAACACTAGCATCTTAGATCACAAGGTTTTCTTGCATGACTGTGAAGATGATGCCAGTATTGAGTGAATCGGCCTGCCCACGTGCCTAACTTTAGACAGTAATTAGGCAGTGGGATGCATAGATGTGAAATATGTGTGCATTTATTTTTGTATACGAGAATAACATCTTGTTCACTATCCTGACTTGAATTATTTCTTAGATGAGCAATGTTTTTTCACAGGACGTTGACAGGTACCAAGATAAGCAGCATACCTGATAATTTGTGCCAAGAACAAAAGATGCTTAGGACGTTGTAAGTTGTATTCTTTCCCCCTTTTCCTCATAACTTTCTTTTATGTACTTTACAAATGTTTGGGTTTATTTATTTATTTTGGTACTGGGGATTGAACACAGGGACATTCTACCTCTGAGCTACACATCTCAGCCTTATTTTTTTTTTTTAATTTTGAAACAAGGTCTCACTAAGTTGTTGGGGACCTCACTAATATGCTGAGGCTGGCTTTGAACCCATGATCCTCCTTTTTCAGCCTCCCAAGGACTGATATTACAGGCATCTGCCACCATGCCTGGCTTTGGTTTTATTTTTAATGATCTATTTTCATGAGGAGGTTTTGAGGCATAATGAAGTCTTGTTTTTTCCTTTCATGGAAATGAGCAGGCATTTTTGTAGTCCCTGGGGAGATAATGCGCATTCGAATTTGGTTCTAGGATTATGCATATATTATGCATCTTGTGACTTTACACTTAACAAAGTAAAGCCAATGTAGATTCTTTCTTGATTTTTTTTCCCCCTTATCCTGACTCCTTGTCATTTTCCTAGTTTCCCCAGGGGTGTTATCTCCCCTTATACTTCTTTCTTTCCTTGGTAACCTTGGCAGGGCTGAAAGCTGTCTTAAATTAGGAATGAAAGTATGTAGCTTTCTAAAAACTTTTAAGTTGACCTAGAAATTAAAAGTAAATAAGGCTGTAAAAATGTCACCAAAGCAAACAATTAAGTTACTAAGTTGTTAATAAGTATTCAGCGGAAGGAAATAGTAAGAAAATAAATGACTAATTGACTAAGAAATAATTAAATGGTGTAGTGGAGTCTTAAACTTAAACAGGATGACCACCAGTGAGGGAAAACTGCGCTGGGATTGAGCATTAACTGTTCTGACATTTTTTTTAAATATAAATTTTTTTAAATGTAAGTACACATATCATCCCTCTTACAGCTTTTTAATTAAAGAATAACATGGAGATTATTTATGGCATAAATGATATTGGAGAAATATAAATTTTTTAAACCTTCAGCTTTACTACTTTAAACATTTACATATTGTATATTATATTTTAGATAGTTCTTGTATAATTTAGTGTGTTTTAACACTTTTATTGTCTGTATTCAACATTATGTACTTGAACTTAACAGATCTTATGCCTATTATACCACCAACTTTCTCTAGAAGCTTACAAGTCTTAGGGAGAAAATAGTTGCTTTTACTGTTCAGCTATTAACACTTTAGTGCTGCTTTCTACTTTCTTGCGTTTTTCTTTTCATTTTCTTTTGTGGTACTGGGGATTGAACCCAGGGGAGTTCTACCTCCAAACAACACCCCCAGTCCTTTTTATTTTTTTGTTTTGTGACAGGGTCTCCCTAGGTTGCTGAAAGTCTCACTAGGTTGCTGAGGCTGGTCTCCAACCTGTGATCCTCCTGTCTTGGCCTCCCAAGTACTGGGATTATGGGTGTGCACCACCATGCCTGGCTCTTAATTGCTGCTTTCAAGGCTTCTGAGTATAGCATTTTTCACAGCGTATTCTGATAACTTGACATTAATTTGTTCATTTCTGTTGTTTTAAGGGACTTGTCTTACAACAATATAAGAGACCTCCCAAGTTTTAATGGTTGCCGTGCTCTGGAAGAAATGTAAGTTGGTCTTTGGCTTACTCCTTTTGCTGTGGTGTATTATTTGAGCATATCCTATTTTGGATAAATGGTTTTAATATTTAGAAATTAGAAATTCATATAATTAGGTGTTCCTGTCAATAAAATGTCAAATTGTACCAGATATATTCATGTCCCCAGCCTTTACTAGGCTCTCATCTATCAAGCATTCTATTAGATACTCTGGGAGGGTAGCTATTTACATATATATATATATATATGTTTACATATATATATTACATATATATATATATATATATGGTGTGTGTGTGTGTGTGTGTGTGTGTGTGTGTGTGTGTGTATTGAATCAGAGGCATTCTACCTTTGAGCTACACCCCCAGCCCAATTTTATTTCTTATTTGGAAATAGCGTCTTGCTAGATTGATGAGAGTCTCACTACTTGCTGAGGCTGTCCTTGAACCTGAGATCCTCCTGTCTCAGCCTCCCAAGTACTGGGATTACAGGTGTGCACCACCACACCCAGCTTACTTTTTTTAAAACAAACATGGAGAAACTTGTCTTGGCTATTGAGGGAACCAGACATGAACACTGGTCCCCACTGTGTATCTGTATGTGACAGCTCTGGTGAAACCTGGGTGTCACTGAGGGAGTGGGAGTTATTAATCTCCCCCTTTTGATCTCTTTCTTCTCCGACTTCCTGTGCTGGTCTTGTCTTAGATCTCTGTCATGGTCATCTTTCTTCCCTCATACCTGAGTGGGCTTGATAAGGAACTTAGATAGTGGATCAGTTAACTCCCAGGATAATTTGGGATAGAATACCAGTTAGTCTAACCTTTTCATTTTATAGAGGAGGAAACAACAGTTCTCTTTGCTTTAAACAAGATCGATATGTGTTATATATGAATGGGTATTTGAATTTTGAAAAGTTTAACAAAGAATGTTATTTTTCAAAATATTTTTTCTTTCTCTTATTTTCTCCCTCTTCTTTTTTTTTTTTTTTTTTTTTTAGTTCATTGCAACGTAATCAAATTTACCAAATAAAGGAAGGTACTTTTCAAGGCCTGGTATCCCTAAGGATTCTGTAAGTTTGTCTATTAAAAAAATTTTTTGTCAAGTTACAAATTAATAAGCCATTATGATTTTCATGTTAATAGCTATACTTAAATATATGATTCATGGCACACAAATGTGATTGTTCAGACTTTACCACTTGGTACTTTATAAGTAATCTACTTTCTCTTTAGCTTAGCTAATAGATGATATTGCACTTTAGTGAGTGAAAACCAGTATAATGCGTATAACCTAAGAGACATAGCTTGTTTGTTTTCAAGTGATAATGGTGAGGTTTGTCAGTTCATTAGGGTGAGGGTAGGCAAACTGCAGCCTGTGGGCCACATCCGGCCTGTCTCCAGTTTTTGTAAATTAAGTTCTGTTGGAGCACAGCCAGGCCTTTTGTTGAAGCGTCATCTAAAGCTGCTTTTGCCGTGCTGTGGCAGTTGGGTAGTTGCAGCAGAGACCGCATGACCCAGACAGGTGAAAATATTTACTATCCGGCCCTCTATAGGGACGTTTGCTGACCCCTGCACTGGGGTATCTGTCATGACAAACAGCTCATAAGCAGCAAAAGTTCTCATTGAAAAATTATTGGTCAGTGTTCGGTCTCTTTTTTTCTTCCTTTCTCTCTCTCTCTCTCTCTTTTTTTTTTTTTTTTGTGATATGGGAGATTGAACCCAGGGATAATCTACCTTCAAGCTACATCCCCAGCACTATTTTAGTTTTTATTTTGAAACAGATCTCACTAAATTGCTGAGAGTTTCACAATTTGCTGAGGCTGGTCTCAAACCTGCAATCCTCCTGTCTCAGCTTCCCAAATACTGGGATTACAGGTGTGTGCCACTGTGCCCAGCTGAATTATTGTTTTTTGAGTATCTTTATGCCAGGCATATAGAGGTGACTAAGATAAAATTTTTCTCTCACTGCCTTCATAGAATTTTAGCATAGAAAATAGAATACACTAAATTAATGAACATTTTTTTAAAACTAGAAAAATGTGAACAACTGACAGTGAAACAAAGTTTCATCTATTGAATCTGTTTTTCCAGTGGCTCCCCTTTAAGAAACAAAACAGGTTGGGGATGTAGCTCAGTGATGGAGTACTTGCTTAGCATGTACAAGGCCCCGAGTTCTATCGCAGCACTGCAAAAAAAAAAGGGGGGGGGAAGAAAACATGAATTCTAGTAAAAAAAAAATATTTAATTGGTAATTAGGATTCTGGATCGTTGGTGAGGATAGTCTCTCTGTGGGCCTGGGTGTGGGAACAGGGGCTGGCTCCTAGCTGCCATCACTTCTAAAGCACTGATAGGCAACAACAATGGAAAGCTGGTCTTTTCATGATTTACAACCAAGTTTGTCAAGCTTTTGTGTTATTCAGGAGATGTGTTATAGAATGAATTTATCCAATCTTCAAATTTCCATTAAGGCCCAATTTAAGTGTGGTTACAGATTATTTCTTTGCTTTGTTCTGTAGTATCTGAATTCTTCAGGGTTTGTTCCTGAATATAGAGCTATCTCTGCTATTGATAGGATTTTTATTTCCTGCTTAGGAGAAGAATGGTATCTGGAGCCCTCCTGGAATGCCCTTGTTTGCTTATTGATTGATTGTCTTCCCTCAGGGCTTATCACTAACCTTTGAGAAAGCAAATAATAGGAAGGCTGTTTTTATTTTCAGCTTTATCAAGTGCTGGGCTTTTCCTCCCCTAGTTAATAGTACCAAGTATTATATCATTTATTTTTTTGAACTGGTACCAGAAGGATAAAGGTGGAGAAAATCTACAACTGTTTTCACATAGACGCCAGTGAGATTTACAGCTACAGGGAGATATTCTAAGAAATAGATTGTTGTGAAGGAGAGGGCATCAACATAAACATGACAAACTTTGAGCAGGATTAAAGATCTTTGCTATCTGATCAGAGATACTGTGTTGCTACCTCAGATTCTAAAGTGTGGTGGAAGTCACTGATGGGCATTCTGAGTGTTTGAAAAGATGAACATGTTGTTACTCTTATAATTGCAGAGATCTGAGTAGAAACCTGATCCATGAAATTCATAGCAGAGCTTTTGCGAAGCTTGGGCCAATAACTAACCTGTAAGTGGACAGATGATTGTATGCAGTAATATTGTAAAAGTGGTACATAGTGCTCCAGAAACATATGTTTTAACATGGTCAAATCAAAATATTTTTTCTCTTTATTTGTTCCCTTGCGTAAATGCTAAGCTGAATTGATATAAACAGTTTCTGAGATGGCAAGATGCATTCTAGATCATCTACCATTTTAGCACTCCTAAACTTCATCTTAGGGATCTGATATTTATTGTGTTAATACAGATGCAGATGTTTTTTGTGTGATTTATATCTTAGAGAGTTAACTCAAAGTCTCATTTACATTTTAGAGATGTAAGCTTCAATGAATTAACTTCATTTCCTACGGAAGGCCTGAGTGGGCTAAATCAACTGAAGCTTATGGGCAACTTCAAGCTGAAAGAAGCATTAGCGGCAAAGGACTTTGTTAATCTCAGGTGTGTTTTTGCTGATTTTTCCTTTTTACTAAAGTTATGATAGGCTCCAAAATTATACAGTATCCTAGTTTTTTGCCAGAGTTCTCAGATTTTCCTGGCAGGCTATAATTTAAGAGTATTTTCTACCTCTGTCCTTGCAAATTTGGTGAAAAATAGAACATGAGAATTTTCCATAGTTGTTGAGAACATGAAATCCTGGTTGCTCTCAGAGAACATCATATAATTGTTCATTAGAGGTTTTTGTTTGTTTGTTTTTTGGTATATAATGGGCTTATCATTTGCAACAAGATATGAGAAGCCACTTAAGTGTAAACCTACAGAAAATTAATACAATGCTGAGATACCTCCTAGAGACTTTAGAGTTTTGGGGGTTGCCTCATTAGATGTAGTAAAGTTCTTGAGAATGTTATTGTGGGAGAAGAGAGTAAATATTTTCATTACATTTATATGAAAAAATAAATTCATTTAATAGTGTAAAGTCCCAAATGACATAGGACATTAATTCTAAATGAAACTACCAATTTCATATGATAAAAAATCTGGCATGGTTAAGACATGTACAAAAGGAATCTTAAGATTTTTACTTTAAATTGCAGTATTGTTAAGAAATTTTAAATATGACTTGATTTGCACCCAGATTTGAAGAGCTCCCTCATAGAAAGGGGAAGCTCATGGTGTGTCTTTATGATCTCCTTTATGAGTTTCACCAGCATTCTTTTCATAAGTAAGGAAACAGGCCCCCAGAGAATAAATGGTCAGCCTAAAACCTGTGATAGTTAGGTCTTTCTGACCTGCAGGTTGGGGTTTTCAAAGATTAAATTGCTTTTACAAAACAAAATCCTATCTGCGAAGTTGCTACTCAACATGTGTTTTACAATTTTTTTTCCAGGTCTTTATCAGTACCATATGCTTATCAGTGCTGTGCATTTTGGGGTTGTGACTCTTATGCCAATTTAAACACAGAAGATAATGGCCTCCAAGACCACAGTGTGACAAAGGAGAAAGGCAAGTGCATGAACCTTTAGAAACAGAACACTCTGTAAGGCATTAATCAAAGTGTCTGCACTGTAATCAGTTTGGGAAGGATCAATACAAAGGCTGGGAGAAAAATGGCATTTACTGTGTTACCGGCATCTTTAATATGTTATCAAGCCTTGCATAAGCTGAACTTGTGTTACGCCATCCAGTTGTAGGAACATGTGTTTCTCTTGAGTTGCATGGTTTAAATTCATCATGCTTGGTTCTATATGCAGGTGCCACCGATGCAGCAAACATCACCAGCAGTGCTGAAAATGAAGAGCACAGTCAAATAATCATCCATTGTACACCCTCAACAGGTAATGCCCAGCCTAGTTTTGCTACTGTTTCCCACTTTATGTGAACATTGGGCAAATACATCTAAAACTTATGGAGATGGATATGATTTCTATAGTAGGGGTGGGACTAGATGATCCTGTAAGGCCTTCGGATTCATAGTGTAGCCGTGTACCAGGAGCTGAGGTATCTTTTGCAGATGTTGTTGACAAGCTCCTCATGCACATACATGGAGAGGCACTTTCTTGATGCTCCTGTAAGTGTAGTACTAGTTCTGAATTGTTACTGGTCTATATGGATTTTTAGTGTGTGCACGCACATGTGTGTACCCACTAAATGCAACTTTGTCTTTTCTGATTCATTTCATAGAACTCGTAGTCTTAGGAAAGTTACTAACCTGATGCCACACGTTTGATTGTGATGTAATGTCATATTCAGCCTAATATGCCAGAGAAGATGGGTTTATAATTTTACTATAAAAGCAAGGATTAAATATTTTGGTTAAATGATGTGCTACGAAGTATATGCCTGTTAGAGTGATGTCATAGGTTGATCTGGACATCGATTTTTTAACTTAGAATCATAAATGTATGGTTCACTAATGACTTCTGCCAAGTTGACAAGCTTCTAAAGGGGCTGTGTATGTGTTCTTTGAGTACTTAACACAGTGCACTGTGTCAAGAATGAGCTCGGTTTTACTAGATGAGTGAATAGAATTGGCAAGACTCATTTAATGTGAATAGAATTGGCAAGACTCATGTAATTTATTGTATTGTGTGTCATTATATAGCACACAATTTAGTCCTATATTAATTTTTGAAAGTTGGGGTACAGGTCACATACCCCATTGGAGCTCATGCGTTGTAGAATATACAAAAAAGAACTGATGATCCAATGAGAAGGAAACAGCTTTCTTAAAAGGGAGGCTAGACTTGAACATGCAGTGACTCCATTTCTTCCGCACTGGTTGGCCAGGAGGAGAGCTGATCTGAACTCCTCTCCCTAATGTGGCATTGAGGAGGGGCTACAGGCCCGCCTTCCCCGCTCAGCAGTCACACACAGACACTGATGTGCTCACAAGGAGCTCCTGGTCCTTCTGTTGGATCTGGAGCAGGCAGCCAGGCTTCCAACGACAGAGGCTGGGTGTTGGCTCTGTTGGGGAAAGTGACACTAGCCACCTGTGAAACAGGGTTATATTCTCCCAGGACAGATGAATCACCCTTCCTTCAAGAAGAAGGATGAGTTCCCATACAAAAATGAAGGTGATAAAGAGCTTTCATGTTAGCACTTCCCAAGAGAGAGTGAAAAAGCAATTTAAAAAGTTTCTGAAGCCAAGTAGCATGGTGGCACATGCCTGTAATGCCAGTACTTGGGAGGCTAAGCAGGAGGATCATAGGTTCAAGGTCAGCCTCAGCAATTTAGTGAGGCCCTCAGCAACTTAGCAAGACACTGTTTCAAAGTAAAAATAAAGGGCTGGAGGTGTAGCTCAGAAGTAGAATGCCTCTGGGTTCAATCCCCAGTACCACAAAAAAGAAAAAAAAGAAAAAAAAATCTATTACTGGGAAATCAGGTAAATGGTATAAATCTGGCCTTTTGGGTTTGTGACTATCTGATTAAAATACTTTATTGAATATTAGAAAGATGTTATCTTTTAGGCAATTGCAGCACATAGTTTTCTTGTGTTCAGAGTCAAAATTTCTTTATTCACAATTTTTTAAATAAAACAGGTGTCATCTGTGATATAACTGGCATGTTAAAATCAGTTACTAGAACAAATAATTCAGCTACTAAATGAGTTCTTGCAATTCTAATCTGTGTTATATAGGTGTTTATTTTTTAACCAAGCTTTGTGTGAATAGTTAACATCACTGTGGTTTTGTCTTATCTTACTGGTTGACCTTTGTCAGTTCGCAAAGGCTTTGAAATGTCAGTTTCTTTGGATGAAAAATGGGGATAATTACACTTATTTTAACCTGCCTCATTAGGTTGCCTTTCACTGCCATTAAAAATGGGTAGAAGTGTGTTAAAATATGATACATACATACGTATACACTTATAAAATATATAGGGACTAGAAAGGAAGAAGAGACCTGTTACTGAAGTTCCACTCATGGATATAATTTTACTTATGCTACACAACTCTATGAAATAGACATTATTATCCACAAGTAAGAAAATGAAATTTATAGAGGTTTAAGTTGCTCTTTCAAGGTAAGAATAGCAAGTTATGAACCATCTGATTCCAGACCCTCAATATATCAAGTATGTTTGATGTGCTAGACATTGTGCTTAGTTTATTAACTTCAGTATAAGTGAAAATTTTCTTTGAAATATCTCTCCGTGGTCTTATGAAATATTTAATGAAAGAAACTAAAGCCAATTTACTTTCAAAATAGCCTAGTCCATGACTAAAATATCTTAGAAGTAATCGTCTTATCAATTTGGTTCAATTCAAATAGGCAGCAGACTTATTCTAGATTGAACCATCATTATTCTAGCCTATCAAGAAATATGGTACTTTCTAAATCGCCTTTCATTTTTCTCTTTTTTCTTCATTTTAGGTGCTTTTAAGCCCTGCGAATACTTACTGGGAAGCTGGATGATTCGTCTTACTGTGTGGTTCATTTTCTTGGTCGCTCTGTTTTTCAACCTGCTTGTCATTTTAACGACGTTTGCATCCTGTGCGGCACTGCCTTCCTCCAAGTTGTTCGTAGGCTTGATTTCTGTGTCTAACTTATTCATGGGAATCTACACCGGCATCTTAACTTTTCTTGATGCCGTGTCCTGGGGCAGATTCGCTGAATTTGGCATTTGGTGGGAGACTGGCAGCGGCTGCAAAGTAGCTGGTTTTCTTGCAGTTTTCTCCTCAGAGAGTGCCATCTTTTTGTTAACATTAGCAGCTGTCGAAAGAAGTTTATCTGCCAAAAATATTATGAAAAATGGGAAAAGCAATCATCTCAGGCAGTTCCAAGTTGCCGCCCTTTTTGCTTTCCTGGGTGCTATAATAGCAGGCTGTTTCCCCCTTTTCCATAGAGGGGAATATTCTGCATCACCCCTGTGCTTGCCGTTTCCCACAGGAGAAACGCCCTCGTTGGGATTCACTGTCACCTTAGTGCTATTAAACTCGCTGGCATTTTTATTAATGGCCGTTATCTACACTAAACTTTACTGCAACTTGGAAAAAGAGGACTTGTCAGAAAACTCCCAGTCCAGCATGATTAAGCATGTCGCTTGGCTGATCTTCACCAACTGCATCTTTTTTTGCCCTGTTGCCTTTTTCTCGTTTGCACCGCTGATCACCGCCATCTCTATCAGCCCCGAGATAATGAAGTCGGTTACTCTGATATTTTTCCCCTTGCCTGCTTGCCTAAATCCGGTCCTGTACGTTTTCTTCAACCCCAAATTTAAAGAAGACTGGAAGTTATTAAAGCGACGTGTTTCCAAGAAGAGTGGCTCCGTTTCGGTTTCCATCAGTAGCCAAGGTGGTTGCGTGGAACAGGACTTCTACTACGACTGTGGCATGTACTCACACCTGCAGGGTAACCTGACTGTGTGTGACTGCTGTGAGTCGTTCCTCTTGACAAAGCCAGTATCGTGCAAACACTTAATAAAATCACACAGCTGTCCTGCGTTGGCAGTGGCTTCTTGCCAAAGACCAGAGGGATATTGGTCTGATTGCGGCATGCAGTCGGCCCACTCTGACTGTGCAGATGAAGAGGATTCCTTTGTCTCAGACAGTTCTGACCAGGTGCAGGCCTGTGGACGGGCCTGCTTCTACCAGAGTCGAGGATTCCCTTTGGTGCGCTACGCCTACAATCTACCAAGAGTTAAAGACTGAACTACTGTGTTTGTGACTGTTTCCCCATCAACCAAAATCCCAGTGTTTATAGAGTGAACCCTATTCTGTTCTTTCATCGGGGAAGCACTTCTGTAATCACTGCCTGGTGTCACTTAGAAGAAAGGGAAGGTGGCAGTTCATTTCTCGAAGCAGACATTTTCGAAGAACAGGTGCCTACGTTACAAATTGGTGACAAATGCAATGTCCGAGCAATGTGTGGTCTATTTGAAACAAATACAACTTGAAAAGGATTGGGGGTATAGTATAGCAATATCACATTAGGTTTTTCTGATCCATAAGAAGCAAATTTACACCTATTTCTGAATTAAGCACAAGATAAAGAACAGCTGTTAATATTTTTTAAAAACAGTTTTAAATGTGACTTTATATAACAAAAAAATGTCTAATTTTACCTAATGTTTCATCATTAATCTCAGGACAGCTTACTGCAGGGCCAAAAAAAGGGATTTGTCTCCTAGCTAGAACTGTGAGAGTACACATAGGTATTACCATATTGTGTTTTCTGTTTCCATCTCTGACATAAGAGAATCATAAATTTTGTTCAAGTGAGTTGTATATCTAAAACCTAAAGGTGTTTTTAAAACAATATTAACAGCTGTTAGATATTTTTAAACAAATAGCAAAACATTTGTTTTTGGTCATTGTACATTGTTCTGGTGCAATCACTGTCATTTTCTCCTCAGTGTTTTGCAATCACACTACTGGGACAAAGTAAAGGTCTAATTGCTGTGTGGGTTTAGTAGATTGGGCTAAATTACTAATATGGAGATTTTAATAGGACCTGAGGGATTCGATGGCTCCATGTAATGTTCCCAAACACTTCCTAATATCATTGGCTCTACTGATATTTTCTAGTTTTGTTGGTGTGTCATCTATTTATGGATTATACAGAAAATACTGGGGTAAATACTTTTATGTCTTTGGAAGAAACTGGGAGTGATTATGACAGAAAGCACGTACATTTATTTCCTAGTGAGCTGGATTCTCCTGAACCTTTGCTATCGCATGGAAGCTTCCATACATTTTCCTCATGATTTACAAAAGAGCCTGTTCAGTAGCTCAGATACTGAGCTCTGGTTAGACAAGACAAATATGTCATTGAGGAAAAAAAATGAAAAAGAATAAAACTTAGTCCTATGTCTTTGAAAATTAAAATTTGACTTGATTCTTATCCACAGGCTTCTGACATGTTACTGTGTGGAGTCTTAAAGTTATAATTGCTCAATGTGTTATTTGAACTATGTGCTAAATCAAGAGCAAACCCACTGCCATATTCGTTATCCTGAATATACTAAAAAAAATTAAGCTAGATTGCAGTTTAATAATTAAACTGTACATACTGTGCATATAATGAATTTTTATCTTATGTAAATTATTTTTAGAACACAAGTTGGGAAATGTGGCTTCTGTTCATTTTGTTTAATTAAAGCTACCTCCTAAACTATAGTGGCTGCCAGTAGCAGAATGTTAAATTGTGGTTTATATACTTTTTTTTGCATTGTAAATAGTCTTGGTTGTACATTGTCAGTGTAAAAACAGAATCTTTGTATATCAAAATCATGTAGTTTGTATAAAATGTGGGAGGGATTTATTTACAGTGTGTTGTAATTTTGTAAGGCCAACTATTTGCAAGTTTTAAAAAATGCTATCATGTTTGTATATTTACACATCTGATAAATATTAAATCATAACTTGGTAAGAAAATCCTAATTAAAAGTTTTTTCCCAAAGTTCAAATTATTGAAAACTTTATTTCATTCATTTAAAAAATAGAGTAGCAGATATATGAAATATGTGGTAAACTGTGCTATAAATGGTAAGAAATACAATATTGTACTCAATGTTTTGAATTATTAAAGTTTATAGAAAGTGATCTATTTTGCCTTAATTTATAACTAGGCATATTAATGAATTTACTCAGTGTTATGGAGGAAAATTAAAAATTTTGAGTATTAAGAGAAATGTTGGAAGTAACCATCAGAAACACTATTTGATACTCATCCATAAATACTTAAAGAGTACTGCTGAAATTTAGAAGTGAAGTTTTATCCAGTCTTAAATCTGAACTATATCAAGGAAAATAAATTGTGAAATTCAAAAGAAAACCATGAATTTGATTTTTATTTAAAAAAGAAAAATAAATGATTAAAAATCTACATATTGCTAGGTGTGGTGGTGCACACCTGTAATCCCAGTACTTGAGAGGATGAGACAAGAGGATTCCAGGTTTGTGGCCAGCCTCAGCAACCTAGGGAGGTCCTCCACAACTTAGTGAGACCCTGTTTCAAAATAAAAAATAAAATGGGGCTAGGGGTATAGCTCAGAAGTAGAATGCCCTGGGTTCAATCCCTAGTACTATATACACACACACACACAAAACCCCTACATATTAATGTAGTCAATTACTTAGACGCTTTGTATTCACAATCGTCAAGCTCTTGTTTTACAAATGAGAAAACAAAGGGTTTAATGAAATATAAGTGAATCCCTGAACCACAGCAAAAACCCAATTCAATTCCTCTTAGTTCTGGAGTGTGTGTGTGTGTTTGTGTGTGTGTGTGTGTGTGTGTGTGTGTGTGTAACTTTATATATGTTCAAAATTTCCATAACAAAAAGAATAATATAGTTGCCTCTCCTTCCCACCCCTCTCCCTATCCCTATCCCCACTTTACAGTTATCCACAGTACACAGTAAACCTTGTTTTATCTTCACCTTACTCACCCTCTCAAATCCTTCTGCCTCTTGGGTTATTTTGAAGCAACCTAAGACATCATATTATTTCATCTGTAAGTACTTCAGTATGTCTAGGGATAATTAAAGTTGTATAATATGTTGTCACAAGGCTAACTGGTAATGACATTATTTTTGTAACAATTTCAGACAGATTAGGGTTTTTAAACAAAAGTCACTCTTCACTGACAGAAGATTACAGGGCCAGCAAAAATTTACTAACTCAAATATACCATGAAAGTGAAAATAAATGAGTAGCAAAAAAAAAAGATTTCTAAGTCAATACACTAAAACTTAAGGAGAGAGATCCTCTTTTAATGTTTTTCCTACCCATCTTGATGATGGCTTATCAGTCCATTATTAGAAGGAACTATGAGACAAGAGACCACAGGACTCAATTATATTCAAACTACCACTTGTGCCATAAAACTGCCTCATAGCCTTTGGGGCTCCAGTACTGTTAGAACATAATGTAATTGTTTGTCATAGATGACTCTGAAGCATCGAGGACAGGGCATACTTTGTTTAGTAAAACATCTAAAGGAGGAAGGGAAGGACATATCATTTTAGGTTACCATGTTTAGAGGTTGAAGTGGAAAAGTTTTAACAGTTTGAGTGATATCATTTACCATTGTATCTAGCAGGCCCTCAGCTAGCAGCTTTGAGGATTGAGATAATAGGAGTGTAAAGCAAATTATTTCCCTATTTTATTCAGGAGTAAAATAGGATTGGAAAGGTCAACAGCTTATTTAATGAAATTTATCAAGAGAAAAACCAGCCAGGAGTGGTGGCACATGCCTGTAATTGCAATACTTGGGAGGCTGAGACAGGAGGATTGCAAGTTTGCGGCCAGCCTCAGCAACTTAGTCAAGCCCTCCAAAACTTAGTGAGACCGTTTCAAAATTTAAAAAAATAAAATAAAACAGGGCTGGGGGTGTAGCTCAGAGGTAGAATGCCCCTGGGTTCAATCCCCAGTACTGTAAGAGAAGGGGGGGACCCATTGATTCAAATCCTGACCCCTTTCATATACTAAAACCTGTGTCTTTTTTAGTACACTTCAGTTAGGTTATGTCTATTGGGAAATTGCTTTTCAAGCTTCCCTCTTTGTGAAGCCCAGCCCCTTTTGATGTTGTTATTCTAGAGATGCTCTAATAAAAGGTTTTAACCAGATGTACCAATACTGAACAACAAGGGTAGAGATTTAAAAAACTCCACTAAGTTTTATTCCTTGATTGGTTTAATTAATTTGGATTGTTCCAATTTTCTTCCATTTTTCATTGTTTTTACTGAATTTTTTAACAAAATACACCATTTAAGTTTTAAGCATGTAACTTTTCTTTTTAATTTTGTGGTACTGGGTATTGAACTCAGAGACTCATAATGTGCTAGGCGAGCACTCTACCACTGAGCTACATCCCCAGCTGGCATGCTATATATATATACATACATATATTTTACCTATAGCTTCGGCCTCCAGAATTGTCTTTGGTTGCTATTATTTTTAACTGTGTCCTGTGTTGAATTTTGCAGATCTAAATTTCATCAAAGATTTTGAATCACGTTTTGGTCAGTTTTACATGCTGTTTTTAGGCACTGTCAGTTTTCACGTGCTACTTCTACCAGTAATATACATTATGAACTGGACAAAAGCTGTATCTGTCTACTAGTATGTATAGTTTTGTCACCATGAATAAAGCACCCAGCTTTAGTGTCTGTCACCTCTCCTTTGCTATCTTTTGTTGTTTGTTTGTTTTGGTACTAGATTGAACCCAGTGGCATTCAACCTCCAAGCTACACCCCCAGCCTTTTTTTAAAAAAATTTCCCAAACAAGGTCTCACTTAAGTTGTGGAGGGACTAACCAAGTTACTGAGACTGGCCTTGAACCTGCGATCCTCCTGTCTCAGCCTCCCAAATACTAGGATTACAGGCGTGCGCCACCAAACTAGGCTCTCCCTTGCTATCTTCATTTCCACTCACCCCCTAAATGTGCTTGCCCCTGAGGTCCCACAATTTTCTTCTTTCTTCATAAAATGTATATAACAGCATATTTTAATTCTATGATTTTTCTCCACAAAAAGATGAGGAATTTAAAGGGCACCATTTACTCCAGTGCTTAACACAGGCTAGAGGCTTAACACATACCAGAGGCTTGAAAGAGTCCAATAATTTCACATTCTTAGACCCACTTAAGATGCCAGGCAAACGCGGTGTTACCAAAACACTGAAAGACTGCCCTAAATGTGCATTCTTGAAAGTTCTCTCCCCTCTCATAAAATATGGCCTTGTGCTTACAGAAATCACGACTGGCACTTATAATCCTGACTTTCTGGGTGGGGTGGGGTCTTGACCTCTGCCTCTTTCTCTTTAAAAAGGAGCTGCCTTATGCAGGGGCAGGTAACATATTTCAAGTACCAAATGGTCTGCAACCCTACAGCAAACAAAGGACGGGCCCTCACAGCTGTCAACAGGGAGCCAGGCCCTCGCCGGTGACCAGGGCAGCAGCAGAGTGGAACCAGATCACAAACCGCAGGCAGCATCCAGCCAGAGAGTCAGAAGGACCAGCGGAGAAAGGACGCCACGCTCTGCAGGCCCTGACAAAGCCCGGGCGAACCCACGCGTCGCCATGGCAACGCGGCCGGCGCCGACCCGGATTGGCCGGCCGGGCGCGCGCGGGGCCTGCTGGGAGAGCACGTCGCCGCCGCCGCTCTGCCGGTTTGAAGTTGGCGGGCCGGATGCGGGCCGTGGGGCGCTGGCGTGCGGCTTCTCCCGCTCCCTGCGTGCGGCTGTGGGCCGACTGCAGGCCCGGGTCTCGTTCCTCCTCAGGCTCCTTCCCGGTGCTCACGATGGGCGCCCCGGGCCCCCAGGGGACGGCGACCTATGAGTGCTCGACCTCGCCGCCCCAGAGCGGCAGCAATTCCACCATGTCGCTGTTGTCTCCCCTCGGCCTCCAGAGCTTCCCGTTCGACGGGGACGACTGTGGCCGGGAGGATGTGGAAGACGTGGACGAAGATGGCCGTGACTCGGAGGCCAAGGTGCCGAGTTTGAGAGGATTGGCGTTACAGGGGTGCGCCAGGTAAACCCGAGGCCGCCCGGCCCATACCGGCCTCAAGATTCCTGAGACCCTTCCAAGTACCCTCTGCCGGATAGACAGCCCCCTCTTCCACCCAGGCTAAGCAGGCACTTTGATCCTGAGTGGCGGCCCCTTTCAGCACACAGAGAGTCCGAGGCAAATGCTAACAAATGAAGACATGCTTTTTTAATCTTAGCTCTTTTTCCTGAGAATATGACAATTGCTGCCATCTCACTCTCCAGAAAAAAGGTCCTGTACATCGTCTCAGACACACAAAACTTTGCTATTTCAGGAGTGTTATGAATCCTTAAAGGCCATTTTGTGGACTCCAGAATGTTGCCCATAATCTTAGCACCAAAATGTGTTACATGTAGTAGATTGTAGTAAGCAGGTCTCTTATACTATAAAGAGCTGAAGCACAGACTAGCAATGTTCACTTCAGCATGAAGGGACAAGGTTGTGTCTGATCTGAGCATGAACCTTCAGTGTAGTTATGTTTTTATTAAAGAATGTTAGAACCAAAGGGATTATTAAAATCATCTAAAGATGTTTAGTTCTACAGTGATTCAGCAAACATTTATTTTCAGCCACATACTAGTTTAGGTACTGAGGACTATAAACAAGATAGATATGATTCCTATTAAATTAAATCCCAGATCAGTCCACTCATTTTACAGATAATAAAGCTATGTCACAGAATGTGAATAAAAGTCTGACTCAAAGTAATACGCATAGAGCTGGGTACAGTGGTGCATGCCTATAATCCCAGTATTTGGAAGGCTGAGGCAGGAGGATCATAGGTTCAAAGCAAGCCTCAGCAACTTACGAGACTCTATTTCAAAATAAAAAGTAAAAAAGGCTGGGAATGTAGCTCAGAGGTAGAATGTCCCTGGGTTTAATCCCCTGACCAAAAACAAAACAAAACAAAAAAACGGGAATACATATAATAGCAGACCTGGGCCTAGTATTGAGGTATACTGACCAGGTTCTCTTTTTCCTGTACTACATGCCTAGTATTGGGTGTATAGAAATGGGAACAAATGGCCTATCCCTAAAGGTATGTCTAATAATTCAGGTCCATTCTAGGGTAAATTTATGTCATCTTCAGGACATTCGCAAGTTTCTGATTGCCAAGCTATGTAAGGCACATTATAGGAGATCTAAGAAATTCACACCAGAGAACTCATGCTTTGCCCGCTTCAGTATAAGGCATTCATAGAATGCCTATGGAACTGTATGAATCTGCATATGAAGTGACCCATATACATGGTTACCAACTGGGTCTTTTAAGGTGAAAGGTAAAAGCACATTGGTGGAAATAGAGATCAGAAAGAGTAACCAAGCAAGGTACTTGTCCAGATTGCTTGTAGTAGCAAGAGGCTTTCTCTGATTAACCTGATAGAACTCAACCATAGAGTTAGGGTTTCAGAAGTCCACTTGCATCTGGGCCTTTATAGAGATTTTTCATAACTTCATGGGTCTTGAATGTTTTTAAAATGAATGTTAAGGCTTTGAAAAATATCTTCTGAGCATAATCAACAGGACTAAGCAATGTGGACATAGTTTATCAGCCTGAGGAATAAATGGCTATCAAAACTACAGCTCAGCTACTGAGAACTTGCATTAGCTTCTAAGAGCCAAAGTGCTAACCAAATGGAGCCAGCCAGCGGAGAAGCCAGACATCTTTGTCGCACCCAAAGTCTGAATGAGCTGATGGAGCTGAGGCTGCCTCCCTTTATCACATTTCAGTCCCCATGAATCAAAGGAACAATCAGGATATGGATCTGTAAGGAGAATGTAGGATTTGTCAGGCCTGTATGTAACAAGCGTCAGATGCTTATTAGGTGCTCAATAAATGTGTGCCGAATGAATTCCTATTTCCTGCTTCCTAGAGGACAGATATAGAGATTATTTTAAATGCTTCAGAAACCTAGCACTTCCTTTCTTTTAGAAAATGTCCTCATTCTTCCTCCTTCCTTGAAACCTTTAGTTGGTGCCCTGGTAAGCCTGGTGGTGATGGGATGAGAGCAGGCAGCTTGAGTCATAGCCCATCCATTGTTTTGGGCTGTGAACATCCTCTGTGTAGAGCAGAGGAGAAACAGAGCTGTGTGGGGTTTCATGCCTTTTCTCCATCCCTCACCTGCCACAGTGATCTGTCTGTGGCACACAAATAGGGTAAGGCTTTTTTGAGGTAGATGTGGGCGTTGGCTGCATGTGGTGGGTATGAGCTCAAGGTATTTTGGGTATAAATAGAACCATGCTTAGAGGATGTATTGACCTTCAAGTGTATTAGCCAGGACTGAGATGTTCAAAGTTGGCCTCAACAAGATAATGAGAAGTATTTTCTTAGAGTCTTTTCATAATATACTTTGGGTCTACTGCTTTTCTGTTCAGCTTTATCCTGTTTTTTATTGTTGTTTTTGTGGTACTGGAGATTGAACCTAGAAGCATTCTACCTCTGAGCTAGACCCCCAGCCCTATTTTATTTTTTATTTTTAAACAGGCTTTCACTAAGTTGCTGAGGCTGCCCGTGAACCTGTGATCCTCCTGTCTCAGCCTCCCAAGTACTCTAATTACAGGTGTGCGCCGCTATGCCTAGCTTTTTTCCCGGTTTTTATATCACTATTAGGAAAGTTGTGCCTTAATAAAATCTTGGTCATAAATGGTTGATCATCAAGTCTATTTTGACTATGGGTGGAGCTATAGTGTGTATGCTATACATTTCGAACATATTTGCTAAAAATGTTAAGGCAAGAAATATAATTTTAAAGTGTCATTTAGAAAAAATAACTGATTTGACTGATTTCTTCTTTCAACAAATGTTTCATATTCCAGGCCCTTAGTCAAGACATGTTTTCTTTTTTTAAGGAACTCACGTCCCTTGGCAGACGTGGACAAGTGACAGGAAGCCCAAGGCAATTAATCTAGATGTTTTGCAGAGAGTTTTAAAGATGATAAAGAATGTCAGAATTGAATCCTGAAGGGATAGTAGAAGTTAGGTATAGTAATAATAATAATAATAATAATAATAATAAATGGCACACCAAGTGCTTACTGAGTACCCAGAACTATAATAAGTACTTTAACATAGATTGCTTTGTGCAGTACTACCTGTGAGGTAGCCAGTTTTCATCTCCATTTTACAGATGAAAAAACAGGCTTAAAGAAGTTAAAAACTGTACACAGCTAGGAAGAATCAGGTAGGGATTCACCCCAGACTGTTTGACTGCCCAAAGTAAACTTTTAATCTGGCCCTGTGTGGAAGTAGAGGAAAGGAATTTCAGAGTTTTAGGCAAAGGCTGCAGGGCACAACAGCATGGAACATTCCACCAACCTGCAGGAACTTAGCATGAATCTGGATTGGCCATTAGTGAAAGAAGAGGCTGGAAGATAGGTAGGGGTCAACTCATGGGTGTCAGGCTGAAGAGTTTGGATTTCATCCTGTGGACAGAGGAGCCACTGAAGAACTTCGAGATGGGGAGTAACATGATAGAAGGATGCAATTGAGGGTCACAAATCTAGCAGCAGGTATAGAAAATGGTTTGAAAGGGAGCGAGAGAGGCCATTGATTTCAGAGTGTGATTGTAAGTTTGCAGAAGAGAATCACTTGAGAAAATTGATGGACATAGAACTGACATGACTAGGTGATTATATGGACATGGGAGGGGGACACATGTGGAGGGGGAGTAGATGAAGTGAAAGTTCTGGGTTTCTGGATTGGATAACTGCTTGGATGTTGGTAACCTTCACTGATGGGGATTGTAATAGAAATAAACTTCTTGGTGAGAAAGATGGGGAGTAGATGCTGGAAGAGAATTAGATTTGTTTTCAGTTGGTTGAATCTGATATCTAAGTAGGCCTGTCTACCAAGTGGTTAGAAATAAAAGTGTGGAACTCAAGATAAAGATCTGGCCTGGAATTACTGATCTGGGCATTGTCAGCATATAGTGATAGTCAAAGCTCTGAGAACAGGTGAGGTCATCTGCAAAACTAAAAAGGAAAGATGTATATAGGAAATAAGACATCAGCAATGTCTCTTTCCCACTTAGAGTACAGATTCCATAAGGGCATTAATGAATGAAAAATAACAGAAGAAAAAATGAGTAAACTGAATCTATGAAGTAGAAAAAAATTGTGCACAGCAGTTGATGGGGCAATTGTCTGCTAGAAGAAACAATGTAAAAGATACAAAAAGCTGAGTCTGTGTAATGAACTAGTCTCTAGAGCTGTGGTGGGTCTTCAACAATCTTTCTTTCCATAGGTGCTGATTGTTAAGCTCTTCTAGAGTTTTGTGAGGTTCGTATGTCTAGCCAAGTCCCTCTGTTCCTTATTTACTCACATAGTTAGTTTTCCTGGAATCCAGAAGAGACCAACTAACAGAAGGTACACAGTGGAGATGGAGATGATTATAGGAGACAGCCAGACTGTAGAGTTATGTGTACTCTAAGAATTGGCAAAGGGAGTCATCCAAAATGTTAACTGTTGAAGAAGAGAAGAGCCATAGGGGCTGTGGGTATAACTCAGTGGTAGAGAATGTTCTCAGCATTCATGAGGCCCTGGGTTCAATTCCCAGCACCCCTCCCCCCAAAAAAGAGAGAAAGGCCTTATTTCTTTTCTGTGTGTGTTTTTTATTTTAATTTCAAAACAATCTCAAATTTACAGAAAAGTGAAAGAATACAAACAACTTCTCTTCACCCTTTCCTCAGAATTCCCAATTATTAAGCGTATTTGCTTGATCGTTCTGTGTGTACACATGTTATTCTTTTCCTATATTATTTAAGGGGGGGGGAGAAAAGTCTGCCCCAGGATCTGATTAGGATTATGTAGATAGGGGAAGGGGATGTAGCTCAGTGGTAGAGCACTTGCCTAGCATGCACAAGGACTTGGGTTTGGCTGAAAAAAATTATGCGTATAATTAGTGGTAGTTTTCCAGGATAGGATTTTTAAGAATAAAAAATGTAAAATTTTAGGAATAAAAAGTTGCTTCAAATTACAGTAAGGCAAATATATTGGGTTTGAGTTACTCCATTAAGTTCTTAAATAATGTGGTATTTGAAGGTGAAGGCAGTTTGATGAATAGTAGAATTCAGATATTAGACTTCCTTCTGATTTTTCATATTTATGCTTATATATAAATTTATATATGTATATTTTAAAATCACAATATTGAGGTCTGGGGATGTCACTCAGTGGCAGAGTACTTGTCTATCATGCGCAAGGCCCTGGGTTCAATCCCCAGTATTGCCAAGAAAATTAATATTAAAAATACGTTATTAAATTTTGCTTTTCTTGTATAGCTAAGTGATTTTAACTGGTAAGAAAAAGAGTTTCATGTACAAGTGCTACAGTATCTGCTCTTTTGTAGCAGTGAAGTTGAATCAGAAGATAACCAAGAAGAACAGAAACAGGTGCACTTACCAGAAAGCAGCCTGACACCATGGGAGGTGTGGTTTGTTGGCAAACAAAAAGAAGAACGTGACCGGCTGCAACAGAAAGCGCTGGAGGTAAAACTAGACAGCTTTCTTTTTATATAATCTTGAGCTCACAGAGTAGAGCTGCTGTTATAAATTAAAATGTTAATATTATTATCCCTGAAAACAACGTGTGTTCATTTGTTTGTGTTATATTACTGTCAATTTTAATAAATTTTATTATAGAAATAATGTGTTCATTAGAAGAGCATATGGAAAACACAGCTAAGCATAATTAAGAAAATGGAACTGTCTTCTAATTTCACCACCTGAAGATAACCATTGTTAATATTATGACAGATAGTCTTCCAGATTTTCTTCATTGTAAATTCTTTTTTTTAAATAAAAACAGTCATTCTAGATACCTAGAGAAGATTGGTTCCAGGACCTTCTTGGATTCCAAAATCTGCAGATGCTCAATTTCCTTCTAGAAAATGGTATAATATTTGCATTTAACCTACGGATATCTTCTCATATACTTTAAGTCATTTCTAGATTACTTATATTACCTAATACAATGTGACTGTTATCTAAAGTAGTTATTATACTGTATTGTTTAGGGAATAATGACGAGAAAAAATGTGTCCATGTTCAGTGCAGGCACAATTTTTTTCTTTTTTTTTTTTTGCGGTACCGGGGATTGAACCCAGGGGCG